>SJYV01036106.1:157263-183508 GCA_006410875.1 Neotragus pygmaeus
TTTGAAAGTGAAAGTGGCTCAGTTGTGTCCAACTCTTTGCAACCCCATGGACTGTAGTCCATGGAATTCTCAAGGCCAGAATACTGATGTGGGTAGCCCTTCCTTTCTCCAGGGTATCTTCCCAAACCAGTGATCACCTGCATTGCAGGTGACCAGTGTATCTCCAGGGTATCTTCCCAAACCAGTGACCACCTGCATTGCAGGTGGATTCTCTACCAGCTGAGCCACAAGGGAAGCCCAAGAATACTAGAGTGGGTAGCCTATCCCTTCCCTTCTCCTAAGGATTTCCCAGGAATAGAACTGGGTCTCCTGCACTGCAGGCAGGGAGACTGTATTCAGTCCCTGGGTTGGGAAGATTCGCTGGAGAAGGGAAAGGCTACCCACTCCAGTATTCTGGCCTGGAGAATTCCATGGACGGTATAGTCCATGGGGTCGCAAAGAGTCAGATATGACTGAGTGACTTTCATGTTCATAAGTTGAACATATATATACAGTTTATACAGTACATAAATAACCATACTGCATAAACAATTTTGTATTCTTCCTTTTCCACACACCTTATATTTTGGAAGTTTTAGAAACTTACTTTCAGTTCTCCTGTTATATATTAAAAAAAATGAATATCATCCTTCGTAATTCAGATGTCATAAGAAATGTCATTCTGATTCATTGTAATTCTAACCTTTGAAGATATAGGATATATTAGAGTTGTCTAAACAAAGCTTCCAGCAGATTATAGAACCTCTGCAGAGCCAATGAGATGAGAAAAAAAAAATTATATAAATATTTCTTCTCCTTAGCAAACTATTTCTGTCAGTGACAAGTAAGTTCCATATTTAAAGTTGTCAAACAAAGAAACTTAAGGTCACCATCTCCATTATAGCAAATCTATGAATAATATTTGTTAAAGTCCTAGAAATATAAAAACTATTCAAAGAATACATGCATTAATTGAAAAGTACCGTCAAACTCTGCCCCAAACAGGTTTTACAAAGTAATTGACTTCCTCAAGTTTCTCATTACCTTGTTCATTACCAGCAAATTTTGTCTTATGGTCAAAATTTGACCACGAGCATACAGTTTTCTATTTGTANATTGAAAAGTACCGTCAAACTCTGCCCCAAACAGGTTTTACAAAGTAATTGACTTCCTCAAGTTTCTCATTACCTTGTTCATTACCAGCAAATTTTGTCTTATGGTCAAAATTTGACCACGAGCATACAGTTTTCTATTTGTATCCTTAACATTCTGAGAGCTAAATCAAGAATTGTTCTCTGTACTGTTTTTAGCCAAAAAAGTCTTTGAGAAAAATGCAGTTCCATCAGATTCCTTTTTTACTGACATTCTGAATTGACTGTCAGATCCTGGATGGCCACCAGTGAACAACAGGAAGACCTGGGAATTTACACTAAAGGTGGCCCTGCTATGCAGTATCATCAGTTCATTCTTCTAATGATGAACCAGCTTTGTTTAACCATTTGGATCTGATTTGTTTACTGTCTCTAGGTTGTAATGTAATTAATAAAAATGAAGAGTGAATTTGCAGATTTGTTACTAGCTTTAGCTACTCTTTAATGCCTTAAGACGATAAAGGTTCTAGGGCAGAAAACCAAAGGCTTTTGGCTCTTTCCAGACTATCGATCTTAAGTTCTGTAGCACTTCAGAGACGATGGCTGCTGCTCACAGAACTTACCACAAATCAGAGAGGCGTTTCTCAATGTGAAGAGTCTCACTTCTTCTTAAGCGTACATCACTGCATTGAATCATCCCGCACACAGAACCCAGTGTGAGACACTATACAGTTCATCCCTTAACTCAACAAAAAGTAAGTGTCCACTCCTCCAGACTCTGTTCCAGGTCCTGAGATAAGGATATGAAGAAAACAAAAAGTATTACTTTCCTGGAGCTCACACTCTAGTGAGGTAGGGTAAGTCAATAAACAGAATAAATAAAATATAAAATATATTGGACAGTAAGAAGTGCTGCAAAAAAATAAATTATACTTTAAAATTAATATAGGAAATCCAAACAAGGTTGGTAGATGGTTTCAAGGTCGATATCTTGGTTATGATGTTCTATAGTTATCTTTGGGGAAAATGAGGCAAAAGGTACATGGGATCTCTGTTTTATTTCCTACCATTGTGTGTGAGTCTACAATTATCTCAGTAAAAATTTCCATTAAAATTTTTAACTGGAAGGTCCACTATTGAAGAATGATCAGATTAGGGTTTACTGAACGGATAACAGAGAGCCAAGACCTGAAATTGGTGAAAGAGCAAGACATGGTATAAGATTGCTCCAATCAGAGGGACCACAGGAACCAGACAAAGCTGGCCTGTAGGGTTCCAGAAGTTGCTGTCAACAAGAGTGGCTAGAAACAATGAATGGAAAGAGTAAACTAAGGGGAGAGGCCACCTTATAGAATCTGGCTTTTACTCTGAATGAGGGGGAAAGCAACCAGATGGCTCTGAGCAGAAGAGCAGCATATCTGGTTTTATTAGTGTTATTCTGGTCTCTGTGTTAATATTAGAGAGTAGAAATCAAAGAATGAACTACAGTATCAAAACATGCATGGCATTCTTTCAAAATCACTCAGACACCAAGGTAAAACACCTCTGTCTATGCATTCTGAATTCACTGACTCAGGCAGTTTTCTCAGATTCACAAGAAATAGTTTCATAGAAGTTTTCCCAACCCATCAGGTGACAAAATAATTCAATCTGACTTCTGCGCATGAACTCTTCCCATGAAACTTTGCTTAAATTTTTTTTTTATTCCATCAGTATTTAGATTCGATAAAAGGAGAGCAGCTCCAAGTAGTGACCATGGGAAAATGTTCCTCTGAAAATCCAGTATCTTTCTTCTATTTCCCAAATTACTTTTATTAAATTTTTTTTGCTTTTCATGTTTTAGTAATATCTCCTGAATCTGACAACTGGAGAATCAGTAACCATCTGATGGTATAGTTAAAAATAAAGTAATAAAGAGAAAACAGGGGCTTCCCTGGTTGCTCAGTGGTAAAGAATCCTCCTGCCAAGGCAGGAGATACGGGTTCAATCCTTGGTCTAGGAAGATTCCACATGCTGTAGAGCAACTGAGCCCATGAAGCCCAACTACTGAGCCTGTGCTCTGGAGCACACAAACCACAATTACTGGGCCTGTGTGCCCTAGAGTCTATGCTCCGAAACAAAAAAGCCACTTCAATGAGAAGCCTGTGCATCGCAACTGGAGTAGCGCCCCTCGCCACAACTGGGGAAAAGCACGTGCAGCAATGAAGACCCAGCACAGCCAAAGATAAATAGATAAATACATAAATAAAATTATCTTTAAAAAATAAAGAGAAAAAATAGCCTTTTCCTTTGAGAATGATAACTTAAATGTTAAAAAGTAAGCAGTAATTGATAATTTAGATAAAGATTCTGCAAGAGGTTGGTTTTTTACAATAGTTGTTCTTCAAGATTGGTAGAATCTTGAAATTATTGAAAACAAGGAATGTAAAGGGTGGTTTATACAAGATTGTAGCAACTAGAAGTTTCTCGCAATCCGTACTCCTATAAACCCAAGGTACAATGATGATTCATGTCCATGATGGTTGCTATGAGGAGCTGTAATCCTGAAACATCTTCTGAGTCACCTAACAAAAACTGTTCAATATAGTATTTTGAATATGTTATTAACTTTGAAGATTTTTGGTTTTCAAATTGTGTCTGGCATGTTTGATGATAAGCTATTAACCAGAATATTTTATGACTCAGAACTAACCATTATTCCCCATCTGTGTGGGTTTACAGCATAAAATATCAAAAGTAGAATGTTTAGACTCAAAATGTAAAACCTAGTCATTAACTATTTGTAATGAAAACTCCTTAAGGCTGATCATTCTAGAGGCAAATCACTGAATTTCTGAACTGTGTTTGGTCACCAAGTCATGTCTGACTTTTGTGATCCCTGTGGAATTAGCCCACCAGGTTCCTCTGTCCATGGGATTTCCCAAGCAAGAATATTGGAGTGGGTTGCCATTTCCTTTTCCAGCTTTAGAGATTATCTAATCTAATTCAACAAGACACATATTACACATGAGAAAATCAATATCAAACAAGGTTAATACATGTATAATAATTAGTGGTACATGCCCAAATAGAGCCATTTTGCCAAGCTGAGGAAAAAGATGGTAGAATTCAAAGCAACTAAATCTCCTAAAATCTTCAGGGTAGGATCTCAGAGAAAGGGGGCTTGAATAGAGAAGGAGCTCAGAAACTTAAACAAGATCCCTTAAGTTGGGGCCAAATAATGAGCTCACACACAGGGTGAAACCTGACAAGGCTGGGCTGAGAGGAAAAACCAACACAAGAATAGCTTCTGGGAAAAGAACAGTCACAAAGAGCTGAACAAACGCGGGAGCTGAGGAAGTCTCTAGTTACGATCAGCCAGAGCTGTGCTCCGAAGGAGGAATGAGTGCCCTTCTAAGAAGAGGAAGCGACAGCCTAGCGTCTTCTCCCTGCTGTGTGAGGGGACAGCGAGAAGGTGGTCGTCTGCAAGCCAGAGAGAGTCCTCAGCAACAACCACAATTGCTGGCATCTTGCTACTGGACTCCCCTGTACCTAGAACCAAAAATAAACGTCTGTTGTTTAAGTCACCCAGTCCACAGCGTTTTGTTACAGCAGCCCAAGCTGACTAAGACACCTCTCTGCCCACTTTCCCACCTCCTCTACAGCTTCATCCTCCTTGACTTCATCTTTAAATGCAGAACTCCCAGAGGGAGGCTCACAAGGGAGGTCATATACGTACATTTTATAAAAATATGTAAATAAAAAGAAAAATAGGAGAAAAATATAGATGGCCTCTCTCCTATGCCCATACTCACCAGCCCTTTCCATCCAACTCAGGGCTTTTATACACATTGTTCTCTTTTAGGAAAGTTCCCTCCTCTTTCTCACCAGCCTAAATATATATTTTTTCTCTCATATCTTAGTTTAATCATCACTTCTTCAGGGATTCCCTTTGCCTACTTATCTGACTAGGTCAAATCTCCTATTATATGCTTTCCTGATACACATTATTCTCATCAGTACTAAACACTGTAGCAATTTATGTCCTTAATTTTTAAATTTAGTGTTTGTCTTTTATACTAGACTGTGAGCTCCTGAAGGACACATTGAAAGCCCTGAGTAAATATTTATAAAATGAATGAAAGAATGAATGCTCTCACAAAATAATGATTCAATAAATTGTCTGCAACAAATTTCCCTAATGGTCAATAAGTATTTGTTGAAAGAATTTATGAATCTCCATATTCCTCACTGTTTTGCCTATAAAATAGGTGCCTGCCCTGCTTACCACATAAGGGTTGTAAACATATAATAATTTAAGTATTTGAGATTAAAATTTTAATGGCATCTGTATTACTTTGGGTAGGCTAAATAAACTGCTGAATCAAACAGATGCAAATATGTAGTGGCTTAAATACAACAGAAGTTTATTTCTTGTTTATATAACAGTTCAGAACAGGTGTTCAGGTCAGCAGGCAGCTTTTCTACATGCACTGATTCGGGAACCAAAGTTTCTTCCATCCTGTGGCTTCTCTGTGGCCTTGTTATCATCTGCAACCAGCCAGTTGAACAGAGAATGGAGGAAGAATTCTTATTCTTTGAAAGGCTTCATCCAGAAGTGGCAAACATCACGTCTATTGATCAGATAACTGACTATACTGCCGTTACTATGGAGGAAGGAAAGAACTGATTCTGCAGGCAGGTGGTAGTGGTCTCTGCCACAACCACCTCAATTTAAGATCTCCTATTGTTTTAGCTTTGTTGTGCTTTTTGAACAGGTGGCAAATACAAGTGTTAACAACATTCTGGGTTAAAATCAGGTCAGACCAAATGGCAATGAAAACTTTCTCTTATTATTTCCTATTGGTAATAGCACCCCAAACTTGTTCCATGATAATTTTGTTGTGGAAAGGCTTTTCTCACTCTGTGCTCTTCAAAGTAAGAACAGAAAAAGGAAACATTGAGAGAAACATACCTAGAACACTACTTATTCACAGATAATTCACATGATCTCCTCCAGTGACCGTTTAAGTGTTTATTAGGACTAAAAGCTGATTGACTCTTTCAATCTAATCAGTTCTTAATTATTTATAGGCTGGATTATCACCCGTTTGCCCCTCCAGATTTATCCTCCACCCTTTTCTGTGCCTCAGAAGGTTGACTGTATGGACTAAATCAAATGCCTCCCTTACCTTCTGGCATCCCTTGGGGTTTAGCCAAAGAAAATCACCAACAGGGGATCAAAGAAACAAGTGTCACCACAGACTGGCTGCAGCTCCTATTAGGAGATCCTCCTCAAGAATTCTCCCTCTGCAAGGACTAATAAGGGCTTCCTGTCCTGCCCATTTAGAACCAGAGGAAGTGTCTCCTTGTTGGCCAGCCCCAGCGTATTCCAATATCTCTCCTGATTTCTCCAGATCCTACCCATGCTTTGTAAATCATTGTTTCATTAAAATCTCCTCCAATCACTCATTTGTTTTCTGCTCGGACCATGATTTCTCAAAGTGGTCCCATAGAATCCTAACTCTGAAGTTAAAATATACATTAGGAGTGCTCTGTGACAACCCAGAGGGATGGGGTGGGTGGGAGGTTTAAGAGGGAGGGGACACCTATGGCTGATTCATGCTTATGTGTGGCAGAAACCAACATTGTAAAACAATTATCCTCTAATTAAAATATTTATTTATTTAGTTTTTAATTGAAGGATAATTGCTTTACAGAATTTTTTTGTTTTCTGTCAAACCTCAACATGAATCAGCCATAGGTATACATATATCCCCTCCCTTTTGAAACTCCCTCTTATCTCCCTCCCCATCCCATCCCTCTAGATTGATACAGAGACACTGTTTGAGTTTCCTGAGCCATACAGCAAATTCTCATTGGCTGTTTTACATATGGTAATGTAAGTTTCCATATCCTCCAATTAAAATGTTTAAAAATATACACTTTAGGTAAAATCAAATTTTAATGCACCTAGCAAAAAGCTTTGTAAACAGTAGATGAAACCAAAAAATAGGCTATTTACATATTGAGTGCTGCATTTCTTAGACCTTTTTGATCATGGAATTCTTCATGATCCTTTTTGATCATGGAACTTATTTTGAGAGCATCTGAGGAAATCGGTATTCTAAAGAATGCACCTAGGAAATTCTGATTTATGCCAATAGAAATGAGAGAAAAAAGACACATATATAATTACTATACAGTGACTAAGAATGCTCAAGTTGTTTACATTCTGGCTTTAAAATATAGCCACTCACTCACTTGATGATGGCATGCTGTGTATGTGTATGTGTACACACACACAGACACACCTACACCCTCTGCACCTGGGCTGAGCCCACTGCTAAGAGGCCAGGACTCGCCTCTCAGACTTCCGAGTCAGGTGTAGGTCCTTGGAGAGAACCTACCAAGGAAGTCTGTCCTCAGAGATATGCGTTCTTGAGCCACTACGGCTTATAAGAGACCCAATGGATTAGGGAACAACAGACTGTAGAGAAATTTTATCACAGAGAAAGGGCATGGAATTTACAGAATTGGTGGAATCATTTCATTTAATGAACTGTACCTGTGACACCTTTATACAGAAATTACTAATTTGCCAATTGAGGATTTCAGAAACACTCACCTTGGAAAAACCCCGAAAGACGAGCTTTCTCAACTTCAAAACTATACTTGAGTCATCCCAGATCGTCAATAATTTTTAAAGAATTTAACCTCCAAGAAAATAGTGTTGCCCTTTCCCTTCTTTGTTCTGATTCCATCCTGATAGTGCCTACCACCCTGCATCATAATTGTTAGCTTAACTCTGTCTCATAAAGCGGTGTGGGCTCTCAGAGGAAAGAAAATGAACCCTGCAGTTTTTAATGCCTTCACATTTGACACAGTTTGTGCTTAATAAACATTTTCGAGCAAGTGGAAAAATATTGGCTGAATGTTTCCTTGGTAACCTATTTCACCATCAACCCTGTCATAAACTTTCCCTTTTTAAGATTTTTTTTTTAATGTGGCCCATTTTAAAAGCCTTTAATAAAGTTGTTACAATATTGTTTCAGCTTTATGTTTTGGTTTTTTGGGCTGAAAGGCATGTGGGATCTTAGCTCCCCAACCAGAGATCAAACCCTCACCCCCTGCATTGGAACATCAAGTCTTAATCACTGGACCACCAGAGAGATCCCTAAAGTTTTTCTTAATACCTACTCAAATGCCATCTTGTGATTAGAAGAATTCCTAAAAGATACTAAAAGCTAACCACTCTGGACAGAAGTACAATAAAAAAATAACAATAAGATTTTTTTTTGCTTTTGTTCATCGTATTTCTTTTTAATTTTCACAGAAGAAAACTATACAACTATTCTTGCCAATGTATTTCAATCCCACAAACTGTAGAGTTTTAAAATATTCCTCTTTCTAGATATATGGCTAAGCAAGCCAAGTAAATAAGTGAAGCAAGGTATTTTGGTGTGAGACCTAAAATGAAGGCCCAGCAATACGTGCTGCCTAGATATCTGGAAAAATCAAGAGGGCCTCAAACAGCCTAACTGAAAGTTCTCTTTCCCACTCTGCCCCATGGATAAGGTCTTCTAGACAAGCAACCGTTCTTATGAAGGCCACCTGGTCCAGGTCCTTCTCATCCCTAAGCAGCAAGTTTCAGTTTCCCATCTGCCTACAGAGTTATTCAAATCAGCCAATCACACCTTCCTATAGGAACCAGGAGGTATCTCACCCTTTAGATACTTAAATGTCTGCTTGTTCACTCTCTTCCTGAATTTATCCCTATTTTGCCTTCCATGGGAGGAGGGCTGATGGTATATGTGATTCATAAATTGTTGTCATCTCAAGTATCCAGACAGAAATGGTATGGATCTAACAGAAGCAGAAGATATTAAGAAGAGGTGTCAAGAATACACAGAAGAACTATACAAAAAAAAAAAAAACACACACACAAAAACCATAATGGCCTGGATAACCACAATGGTGTGGTCACACGCCTAGAGCATGACACACCTAGACTTCATACACACACACCTTGGAGTGTGAAGTCCAGTGGGTCTTAGGAAGCATTACTATGAACAAAGCTAGTGGAGGTGATGGAATTGCAGCTGAGCTATTTTAAATCCTAAAAGATGATGCTATGAAAGTGCTTCACTCAATACGCCAGAAATTTGGAAAACTCAGCAGTGGCCACAGGACCAGAGAAGATCTGTTTTCATTACAATTCCAAACAAGGGCAATGCCAAAAGTTGTTCAAACTACCGTACAACTGAGCTCATTTCACATGCTAGCAAGATAATGCTCAAAATCCTTCAAGCTAGGTTTCAGCAGTACATGAACTGAGAACTTCCAGAAGTATAAGTTGCACTTAGAAAAGGCAATTGCCAACATTCACAGGATCACAGAGAAAGCAAGGGATTTCCAGAAAAACATCTACTTCTACTTCATTGACTGTGCTAAAGCCTTAGACTGTGTAGATCACAACAAACTGGAAACTTCTTCAAGAAATGGGAATACCAGACCACCTTATCTGCCTCCTGAGAAATCTGTATGCGGGTCAAGAAGCAACAGTTAGAACCAGACAGGGAACAACAGACTGGTTCAAAATTGGGAAAGGAGTGCAACAAGGTATGTTATCACCCTGCTTATTTAGCTTATTTGCAGAGTACATCATGCAAAATGCCAGAGTGGATGAATCACAAGGTAGAATTAAATTGCCAGGAGAGATATCAACAACCTCAGATAAGCAGATGATATCACTCTAAAGGCAGAAAATGAAGCAGAACTAAAGAACCTCTTGATGAGCATGAAAGATGAGAGTAAGAAAGCTGGCTTAAAATTCAGCATTCAAAAGCTAAGGTCATAGCATCCAGTCCCATCACTACATGGCAAATAGATGGAGAAAGAGTGGAAACAGCGACAGATTTTATTTTGTTGGGGTCCAAAATCACTGTGGACAGTGACTGCAGCCATGCAATTAAAGAGACTTGCTCCTTGGAAGAAATGCTATGACAAACTTAGACAGCATATTAAAAAGCAGAGATATCAGTTTGCCGACAAAGCTCCACATAGTTAAACCTATGGTTTTTCCAGTAGTCAAGTACAGATGTGAAAGTTGCACCATAAAGTAGGCTAAGCATTGAAGAATTGATGCTTTTGAATTGTGATGCTGGAGAAGACCCCTGAGAGTCTCCTGGACTGCAAGAAGATCAAACCAGTCAATCCTAAAGGAAATCAGTCCTGAATATTCACTGGAAGGATTGATGCTAAAAAGTGAAAGTGAAGTCACTCAGTTGTGTCCGACTCTTTGCGACCCCATGGACTGTATGTAGCTTAAGCTCCTCTGTCCATGGGATTTTACAGGCAAGAATACTGGAGTGGGTTGCCATTCCCTTCTCCAGGGGATCTTCCCAACCCAGGGATTGAACCCAGGTCTCCCACATTATAAGCAGATGCTTTACCATCCGAGCCACCAGGGAAACCAATATTTCTGCTGAAGATCCAATATTTTGGCCACCTGATACGAAGAGCCAACTCATCTTGATGGTGGGAAAGATTGAAGGCAAAAGGAGAAGGGGGCAGCAGAGGATAAGATGGTTAGATAGCATCACAGACTCAATGGACATGAGTTTGAGCAAACTCTGCGAGATAGTGAAGGACAGGGAAGGTTGGTGTGCTACAATCCATGAGGTTGCAAAGTGTCAGATGTGACTTAGCAACTGAACAACAACATCTGTCCACTGTCGAGTGTTGTGTGTTCAGCCACCATCACGACCCTAGGAGTGGAATCCTTTCCTCACCAGTGCGGTGAAATTTGTTGTTGCTTAGTCATTTAGTCTTGTCTGACTCTTGTGACCTCATGGACTATAGTCTGCCTGGTTCCTCTCTCCACAGGATTTTCCAGGCAAGAATACTGGAGAGGGTCGCCATTTCCTTCTCTGGAGGATCTTCCTGACCCAGGGATCAAACCCTGCATCTCCTCAAGTCTTCTGCATTGCAAGTGGATTCTTTACCACTGAGCCACCAAGGCTCTAGGAGGCCATTAAAACAGGCCATGGACCTGGTATAGGAAGACCAGATGCCGGAGGAAGGCATGTAACAATACCCCTACTGCCTTAGAGCTGGGGAGTGCGGATGTGTGGAGGAAAGGATGGGACAAGTCCCAATTTAAACAGGCAGCTGCTAGTCAGGAAATTCTGGGAGACAGTGATGCACAGAGAAGCCTGGAGTGCTATAGTCCATGGGGCCACAAAGAGTCGGACACAACTTAGTGACTGAATAACAACAGCAACGATAAGTCAGCACTAGTCCACTGCTTATAGGCAGAATGAAGACCCAGAACTGCCACATTTGCAAGTTTTCAAGAGGCACGGGGAATACAGATTTGTATGTCCACATCTCCCACTTTTTAAAGGTCTTTCTTTCACTCAAACAAAACCTACATGAAGGGGTTTTGTGGTTTTGTGGAGTCCCAGCTTGCTGATTTTATTTTTGGGGGGCTCCAAATCACTGCAGATGGTGATTGCAGCCATGAAATTAAGACGCTTACTCCTCGGAAGAAAAGTTATGACTAACCTAGACAGCATATTAAAAAGCAAAGACATTACTTTGTCAAAAAAGGTCCGTCTAGTCAAGGCTATGGTTTTTCCAGTGGTCATGTATGGATGTGAGAGTCAGACTGTGAAGAAAGCTGAGCACTGAAGAATTGATGCTTTTGAACTGTGGTGTTGGAGAAGACTCTTGCGAGTCCCTTGGACTGCAAGGAGATCCAACCNTACAACATTTTAATATGTTCCAATGAATTCACATTTCATAATATAAGGTAGAATATAAAGTCAAATAGACTTGTTAATTATAGCTAGGTAAAAATATGTAAGCCAATGGACAGAATCAGAAGAGAATGTGTAAAAATAAAGTAGTAAGTAGATATGTCAGAGAAAGTACAGATTATTTCTTTCTCTATTCAAAATAAAACCCATGAATCCATAATAAAACAAAATAGTGATAAAAATAAACAACTCACTGGTCATTTATGAAGGCTGCTAGTGTGCCACCTCATTCTGTCAATTGATAAATAAATAGACTGATCATTGTGTTTGTCTGTTATGGCTGCTTTCTAACAAAATATTTTGTTAGAAACACTGCTTTTATTTCTAACAAAATACCACAGACTAGGTAGCTTATAAATAACAGACATTTTTTTTTTTAATTTTGGAGGCTGCTATACCAACAAGGAGTATAAATAAAACCAAATGAAATTGGAGTATAAATAAAACCAAATGTGATTGGAATATAAATAAAACCAAATGTGATACATGCCTTCAACATCACAATGAAATTGAGAATGTCATAAATTTCAAATCACCTAAAAGTAGAGAGATAAACTTAAATTCCACCATAGCTCCCACCAACAATGCAAGTCTATGAATGTAGAGAGCAGTGACGCAGGAGCCTTAAACTCCTCATTGTGCTTACTTCTTGAGTATGCTTGTGCTTCTACTAGCCAGCAAAACTTCTGATACAAAATTCATGCTTTTTAAAATTTAATATTCCCCTTATATAGCATAGAATGTAGTATATATACAATAAATTTTGGTGGATACATTAGCTGATACAANTCTTGAGTATGCTTGTGCTTCTACTAGCCAGCAAAATTTCTGATACAAAATTCATGCTTTTTAAAATTTAATATTCCCCTTATATAGCATAGAATGTAGTATATATACAATAAATTTTGGTGGATACATTAGCTGATACAATGTCCAAGAGAAATAGTTAATTTGTAGTTATTCACCTAACATGTATAAATATCTTAATACATGCTGTTAAAAGGGTAAGAAAACTGGTCCTCAATGTGTTTATGACTGAATATAGAAGAGTATAAAAATTAAGTATATATAGATTTGATATTGATGAAAAAGAGATGAAAACCTCAATCTTGATTCATTCTAAGTTGTTTTGTTTTCAAGGTAGATGGAAAATCTCTGATCAATAGACCAGGTATCATGGGATAATTGATGATTAAAAAAAAAAAAGACACTCTGTAAAAGAGAGGAGAAGACAGCAGAGGATTCAAACAAAACACAAATAACATTACTCCCAGAAAGAAGTCCAGGGTAAGTACCAAAATACTGAACACAAGTCCAAGACTTTAGTTGTACATGGTACCTGATAGAAGAAAGGGCCTTAAAAGTAAAAAAGAACCAGAAGCGAGAAAAGAGGAAATGTTAATTCTGGAAGAGAAAGAGATAAATAAAGAAGAGGTGGGGACACTTGGAAGGTGATAGCAAAGGGGAATAGGAAATAAAAAGTGAAAATAAATAAGCATTCTTCAGAAATAAAACATGCCAACCTGTCTTCCACCCAGTACCAAGGAAAAAAAAAAAGTGAGCATAACTAATATTTAACACTGTAATTCAATAAAACTTCCTGGAAATAAGAGAAAACTTAAACCTACAGAAAGAGCCCTTCATTTGCCTGAGACTATTGACCTATAACATCAAAATTTAAAGACTAAAAATATTCCTCAATGTTTCAAGGCCAAAAGAACATCAAATTACTTACAGGAGTACAAAACTTTAGAATGGGAGAAAGTTTTATAAGGGCAACATAAAGAGCAAAGGGCCAGCATTTTCAAGAAGCTCAAAGAAAGAAATCATAAACCAATAATTGTATAGCATAATGTCTTTCAAGCATCAAATATATTTTTAAAAATGCTTATGAATGTATAGGAACTCAAGAAATAGAATACTCAAAAGACCTCTCGAAAAAGTCTATTAAAAGCAGGATCTGGGAGACTGCAGTCCATGGGTCTACTCTGGCCTGTGACCTATTTTTGTATGGCCTATGAATGAAGAATGCTTTATATTTTAAAGGATAGTAGAAGATGGAGGAGGAGGAGAAGAAGGGGGATAAGAAAGAAGGGGAAGGAGGAAGAATAGGAAGAGAAGAGGGAGGGAGAGGAAGCAGGCAAACTGCAGCAGTAAAGAGTGCATGTGCGAGAAAAATATCGAATCACTGTGCCACAATACCTGAAACTAATATAATAAACCAACTATACTTCCGTTTTTTAAAAAGAATGTAAAGCCTAAAATATATATTCTCTGGTTCTTTTACAGAAAAAAGACTGTTGACCCCCTTCCCAGAGGATAACTTTATCACAGCAGGAAAGGAGTGGCTAAACAGCAGTAAACAGACAGGGCGAGCAGTTCTTGTATCTAACAGTGGAACTAAAGAGGAAAACAAAGGTAGGGAGAGGGTTGTGAGAACGTTCTGACAAAGCAGAAAGAGTGCAACTTCCAAAAAAGGGAAGCAGAAGAGAGAGATGTGGAAACAGTAGTAGAAAAAGGTCAATGAGTATTAAAATGGTCATAGGCAGGACTCAGGGGCATCATTTAAAACTGACAGACCAGCTAGTAGAAAGTAAGAAAAGGGGGATTAAGGGCACTCTTCCAGGAATAAATACAAAGATAACCACAAGGATAACAATACAAATCTTGCTGAACATCAAATGTAAAAATTTTAAAGCAAAGAAGACACATTACATAGACTGACACGATGAATATAACCGCATCTGGTAATTGTAACACTGGGGTTTCCCAGGTGGCTCAGTGGTAAAGAATCTATCTGCCTGCCAAAGAGGAGACGCCAGTTTGATCCCTGGGTTGGGAAGATCCAGTGGAGAAGGAAATGGCAACCTACTAAATTATTCTCACCTGGGAAATCCCATGGACAGAGAGAGGCACCTGGGGAGGGCTACCGTTCATAGGGTTCAAGAGAGTCAAACACAACTTAGCAGCAAAGAGCAGTTGTAACATTAAATCATATAACAAAGTTGAGATAAAACATATATATCATAAGATATAGATATAAATTATAATATATCAGATGTAATTACAATATTAATAAAACATATCAATANCAAACACAACTTAGCAGCAAAGAGCAGTTGTAACATTAAATCATATAACAAAGTTGAGATAAAACATATATATCATAAGATATAGATATAAATTATAATATATCAGATGTAATTACAATATTAATAAAACATATCAATAAACTTTAATGGGCTGAGGTTGTGCATTAAAAGAAAAAGAATTTTAAGTTGGCTTATAAATTGAAATGCAACTCTATGCCATATAAATTGTGGTTGTTCAGCTGCTAAATTGTTGTCCGACTCTTTGTTGGCTATATAAAAGAGACACTCCTAAAATATCATTCAAAGAATCTTTGAACATTCTTTGGCATTGCCCTTTATGAGTCCATATTAATAATAAATAAATACACACCTAGGTAGGTAAACAAGGCGGTGGGTCTTTCCTGGAAAAGCGGGATGACTGATAAATGAGGGGCAGGGCCAGCTCCACAGGGCCCCATGCTTAGAAAGGCTCCAAGCTTGGTTTCATGCTCTACTGCTGCCACCTTGAATTTCTTAATACTTCTGTCTTTGAATTTGTATTTTTTAAGTGAAGTCCTATGGGATAGAGGATCATGTGGGCAAACAGAGGAGCTGTACTCAATATGTGTGTCTGGCCCTCCTTGCCAGCCCACTGGCTTCTAACGTCCCTCGTGTCCCATGAGCACAGAATTCCAGAGGACGCCACGTGTGGGAGGTCGGCGAGCCTCAGACCGAGGACGGGGAAAGCGTGGTTGGCCCACGACTCAGTGGGGGCACTGACTGTCCTAAAAGGGTGTGCTTTCTGTTTGAACTGTAACTTACTTCAAGCACAGAAAGAAGGAAACGGCATTGAAAGAAACAAGAAGGACCTAGGAAATCTACCATATCCCTTTTTATTTGTGTTACTTCCTTGTGTTTGCCAACCACTCAAACTGAAAGTGGTGACAGAGAAGGAAAGGAAAAATAGGGCAATCCATGCTGCTTTTGCTTTCAGTCTCACTCATCAGTAAGCCGAAAGTAGTGTTGGTAAAATGTAAGCATACTGAGAAGCAAAACAAAAATAGCTGCATTCATTGTGTGCAGCGTTTCCAATATTCTGTGAGAATGAAACAAATATGCATATAAAAGCCATAAATACAGATTGTGTAATATCATATGATTCCACATATGTTCTTATATTTGTATTTTAAACTGACATTGCACATTGTATACAGGAAATTTTATTTTTAAAATTAATAAAATTAAAATTTTCTTTAGAATAGTACATAATACCCAAAAAATACCAAGAGAGGAAAAGTTTTAGTAACTACACAGTGGAGAAACCACAGAATCCCCTAACCAGGTGATCAAAATTAACATCACCAATTATAAGCAAGCAAATATGATACCATGAGGAAAATGCAGCATTTTTATGTGGAATTCCAACTGGAAATAAATACCCTGAATCTAATCAGGAGAAAAACAAACCTAAGTGAAGCACATTTGTTAAGATAACTTGCCTGCTTTCTTCAAAACCGTCAGTGTCATGAAAGGCAAAGAAAGGTTAAGGAACTGTATCCTAAAGGAGATTAAAAAGTCATGACAGGATGTCCCTGGCATCCAGTGGTTGAGACGCCATGCTTCCAGTGTATGGGGAGAGGGGGAATGGGTTTGGTCCCTGGTCAGGAAACAAAGATGTCACACACCACACAGACAAACAAAAGAAAAAAAGACGTGATAACTAAATGCACGATGTCATCCTAGATTGGATCCTATAGTAAGAAAGGTGCAGAAAATTTGCTATACAAAGGACATTATGGAACAACGGACAAAACTGGAACATGGACTGATAAAAAACATTATATCAATGCTAAACTTCCCGAATTTCATAACTGCACTGTAGCTATACAGTAATCACACATGAGGACGTTAAGACTGAAATACATATTTATATTTTATATCTATATAGAGAGATGAGACTGCAAATGCAGCAAAAGGTAAAAGATTGGTAAATCTGAATAAAGGGCTAGGGTATTTCTTTGTACTATTCTTGAAACTTTGAAATATTTGAAAATAAAAGCTTGAAAGTGTACATCAAATCATATTCTTACCCCTCTCAAATTCTTCTAATGATTTTCTGTCATTACCCAGATCCTTATGATCTAACTGCTCTGCCTCTATTTTCCACCACTGCCCCCAGGTCACTAGGATTCAGTTCCACTAGCCTTCCTGCTTTTCTTCACATATACAAGTTCCACCTTAGAGTCTTCATAACAGCTGCTCCCCCATTATAACACTTTGCCCTGATCTCCACAAGGCTGACTCTTTTATCTTATTGAAGTATCAATTCACACATGTTCTTTCCCAAACAAATATAAAGTGCCTGATCCCCAACCCAGCCATTTTTCATCTCTTCCCTCTATTTTACTTTTATTATGACAATTATTACTGCCCCATGTCTCATGTTTTCATTTAATTATTGTCTATTCTGCTAAAATGTAAACTCTATATGAGAACTTATTTGTCTATTCTTTACTATATTTTCAGTGCCTGAAACAGTGGATCACAGTGGACAGGTTATAAGATATTTGCTGAATGAACAGATGTTGCAAAAAAAAATCCTTGTGTATACATACTCATGTATATTTTAGTGTAAATTTCTAGAAGTGAAAACTTGGACAAAAGCATGCATGTGAATTTTAACTTGCCAATATCAAGCAAATTTGGCCTTGGAATGAGGAATGAAGCAGGACAAAGACTAATAGAGTTTTGCCAAGAAAATGCACTGGTCATAGCAAACACCCTCTTCCAACAGCACAAGAGAAGACTACACATGGACATCACCAGATGGTCAACACCGAAATCAGATGGATTATATGCTATGCANGTGATCGATGCAATTATTTTAATTTTTAAAATTTTTCATTTTTATTTGTCATAGGTTCATGAATTTCATTTTAAGAAACTATTCAGATTTGCTTTTTATATACCTTTAGAAAGTTTGCTTAGTATAGGGCTTTAATGTCCAATTTGAAGAACTCTTTATTGGTATACATTTCTACTTATTAGAAAAATAAGTTCAGTAAACATAGCTGTTTCTTTTTTCAATCCATGAATACTCCAATATTTATTGCAAAGCATAAGACTATTTTTACTATATTATAATATTCTTATAAAACTGACTATAATTCAATAATCTCATTAAATATTCTAAATCTATCTTAATAAATTCCACCTAAAATAGAAACTCTTCATTACCTATTTAGTTATCTTAAAATATGTTGGGTGCATCAAAGCAGCAAACACGACTCTTTCTCTTGACTTACGAATTGAGAGAATAATGAATTTGTTCTCTGTTTTTGTTTTTTTTTTTGTAAGGAGACAAATGAGATTTTTAAATTCAGACCTCTAAAGTCAGAGAAAGTTAATTTCTATGAAGAAAAAGAAATACAAAAAGGCAAAATAGTTGTCTGAGGTGGCTATACAAATAGTTGAAAAAAGAAGAGAAGTGAAAAGCAAAGGAGAAAAGGAAAGATATACCGAATGAATGAAGAATTCCAAAGGATAGAAAGAAGAGATAAGAAAGCTTTCCTAAGTGAACAATGCAAAGAAATAAAGAAAAATAACAGAATGGGAAAGACTAAAGAAAATTAGAGATAACAAGGGAATATTTCACAAAAAGATCTAAACAATAAAGGACAGAAAAGGTATGGACCTAAGAGAAGCAGAAGATATTAAAATGAGGTGGCAAAAATAAACAGAAATACACACAAAAAAATCTTCAAAGTCCAGAAAACGGAGATGGTGTGATTACTCACTCAGAGCCAGACATCTTGAAGTGTAAAGTCAAGTGTGCCTTCAGTTCAGTTCAGTTCAGTCGNGGAAGGAATAATGCTAAAGCTGAAACTCCAGTACTTTGGCCACCTCATGCGAAGAGTTGATTCATTGGAGAAGAAAGATTCTGATGCTGGGAGGGATTGGGGGCAGGAGGAGATGGGGACGACAGAGTTTGAGATGGCTGGATGGCATCACAGACTCGATGGACATGAGTCTGAGTGAACTCTGGGAGATGGTGGTGAACAGATAGGCCTGGCGTGGTGCGATTCATGGGATCACAAAGAGTCGGACACGACTGAGCGACTGAACTGAACTGAATATCCCTCCAAAATCACTGCACCAATTTACCTTCTCAAGAACCCATGAGACTCTAATGTATTCACTTTTTAAAATTTTTAGTATGGTTACAAGCATATTCAACTAATAATAATTCACTATGTTTTATATTTGTTTCATGCAAATTTCTGTATCTGTTTTAATACAATAAAAACAGTTTTAAAACATTTCAATATCATAGTAATAGAGAACGTGCTTGGAAAAATTCAGCAAGTAAAAGCCAAGAGTGATTACTGGATACAAAAGGTATCCAATGTTATTCATGCATAGGTGAATATATTTCTGCAATTTTTTGACCATGCCAAGGAAAGAGTTGGATGGCAGAGGCCCAAAAATATGTGTAATATTCGAAACTGCTTACTTTTAATCATAAACTAACAAAGTCTTAATGTAAACTTTCTAACAAAAGTTTTAAAGGAAATATCTTCAAAAATGTTTAATTGTTTTAATGTATTTCTCTNAATATTCGAAACTGCTTACTTTTAATCATAAACTAACAAAGTCTTAATGTAAACTTTCTAACAAAAGTTTTAAAGGAAATATCTTCAAAAATGTTTAATTGTTTTAATGTATTTCTCTTATGGGTTATATGACTTTGCAATAACTTTTCCTGAAATAAAGAAATGTAAGAGTATATTAATTACCAAATTAAAAGTATTTAATTTCTAAGGACTAAAGTACTATAATTTTGTTCCAATGACTTCAACAATATTAACATTTCAACAATATTACAACATAATTTTAAGAACCATAAATATCAGTGAGGCTAAAACTCAGAAGCTACATTAACTTCAAGTGAAGATCAAAATGAGAATCTCAATACTTTGGGGTCTAATTATTCTTCAACTAGACGAAGAGCAACTGTCTTCTTCCACAGGGTGGTGAAGCTTGCCTTTGTTTTTTTGTGTGTGTTTTAGGTTCTGTACTTGATTAATTCCATGGCCACAAATGATATATTTGTAAAAAAAAAAAAAAAATTACAGTGGATATTTGAACTCAATAAGCTCTCTTTAATTTTCAGCAGTTCTTATGAAATCTTCAAGAAGAAAGCAATAATTAAACTGGCACCTCTGTGACTACTCAGTGACAAGAAAAATAAAAGTTTTGCTAGAAGGAAATCCATGAGGGAAGAAAATTCAACCATTTGGTACCAACATTTAGGCTGCAGGATTTTGTCTTTAAAGTCAGTCAGATCTGAGCCACAGAACTCATTGGTTCCACTCCAGAAATACAAAAAACGAATTCAAGGATCAGTTATCAGCATCATTTCTCAGTTTGCTGGCAGTACCAGAATTCTAATAAAGTGGTTCGAAAGTTCCTTGAACAAGTTCCTCAGCTAATACATCTGAATGGCTCCCTACTACAGTTGCTAATAATTGCTGAACATATAAAACAACTCAAGTCCATTGACAAATATTTTTCCTTTAAATATTTATACATACACAAACATGTCATGTATAATGATATAGGAAAGTCATGCTTTTGTTGTTACAAACTGTAAACTTAAGTTATTGAGGATGTATTAT
Source organism: Neotragus pygmaeus (assembly GCA_006410875.1). NCBI lineage: Eukaryota > Metazoa > Chordata > Mammalia > Artiodactyla > Bovidae > Neotragus > Neotragus pygmaeus. The sequence continues at coordinate 177,885 of SJYV01036106.1, forward strand.
GTACCATGTTCTATTGACACATTGAGGACTTTACATACTTCCTACTTCATCCACAGAAACTCTGCTAAGTAAGCATCATTTTCTCCCATTTTACAGTCAAGAAATTAATGCTAAGAGACAAATATGATTTGCTCAGTGTCACATGGATAATATGTAGTTGATCTAGACTCCTGATCCACTACTACAGGTTAGCTGTTCTCCCTTCATGGACACAAACCTGAACAAAGAGAAGCTGTCAAGTCAGCAGAAAATGGAAGGGAAATAAGCCACACTCCTATGACTTCCACATAGAGAGAGGTACTTCCACCATGATACTCTCTGCCATAAACCACCCATGCTCAGCCTTAATCAGTGTGAATAGAGGTGTGAGTCTCATAGAAAAGAGCAGATAGCAAAAATCAATGAAGATACATGTATATTTTGGAAAAGTCATCAAGAGATTCTGATACCCTGGGGTCCTGACCCAAAGCTGAGAATCGTTGAAGAAATGTTGGAAGACTAGAGAATTTTCTTCCACCTATTTTCTGCATCTGTCTCCTCAGTAGACAGTAGGGTATTGGCTCATTTGCTGCAACTTTTCATCATTTGGGGCTTCCCTCATAGCTCAGTTGGTAAAGAATCTGCCTGCAATGCAGGAGACCCCAGTTCAATTCCTGGGTCAGAAAGATCCACTGGAGAAGGGATAGGCTACCCACTACAGTATTCTTGGGCTTCCCTTGTGGCTCAGCTGGTAAAGAATCCACTACAATGTGGGAGACCTGAGTTTGATCCCTGGGTTGGGAAGATCCCCTGGAGAAGGGAAAGGCTACCCACTCCAGTATTCTGACCTGGAGAATTCCATGCATACAGCCCATGGGGTCGCAAAGAGTCGGACACCACTGAGCGACTTTCACTTCATCATCTGAGTCCAAACTCTATTTTAACTGGCCGAAGTTTCCCAAACTGCATGACTCATGTTTAGCATTAGTTTCTGACCCAATTCTGCTTTGTTCTTTTTACTTCTTTTTGGCCATTTCACTCCATTATGAGCTTATTTTTAATGCCATCACCTTTTCATTGAAATTCATATATAGGCACATATACATAAACACAAAGATATACATAATTCTACATATATTCAAAAGGATATATGTAAGTTTTAAGCAAAATAAGATAAAGATCTCCCTGTATGACTGACAATCTAAAAAACAGAACATGGCTAAAAACATGTCAGAGAAGGCAATGGCACCCCACTCCAGTACTCTTGCCTGGAAAATCCCATGGACAGAGGGCCTGGTGGGCTGCAGTCCATGGGATCGCTAAGAGTCAGACACAACTGAGCGACTTCACTTTCACTTTTCACTTCCATGCATTGGAGAAGGAAATGGCAACCCACTCCAGTGTTCTTGCCTGGAGAATCCCAGGGATGGGGGAGCCTGGTGGGCTGCCATCTACGGGGTTGCACAGTCAGACATGACTGAAGCAACTTAGCAGCAGCAAAGACATGTACCTACTTATGTGCACTCTCGCTATGGTGGAGTGTGCAGAAGTGCTCAGAATATACCTGGCAGTATCTTCTGATCTCTGTGCTAGTAAGCTCCATTCCTTGTTTTTACTTCCTTTAACCATTACCTTCGGGCTTGGGTATTCATTATCTTTTAATACTTATTTATTTGGCTGCACTGGGTCTTAGTTGTAGCAGCCAAACATTTTAGTTGCAGCACGTGGTTTCTAGTTCCCCAACCTGGGATTGAACTTGGCCCCCTGCAGTAGGAGTGTGGAGTCTTAGCCACTGGACCACCAAGGAAGTGCCTGGGTATTTATTATCGACTGATGGATTCTATCAGTAGATATTTTAATAAGGAAGACTGACCAGTAATTTTCTTTTCCATATTGAAATTTGGCTGGATTTGGTACCAAGGCCAAAGTGGCCTCATAGAATAAGTTTTCCATTCTCTGAAATAATGTGTGCAGGTTTACTTTTTGAAAATTTGGTAGGACTCACCTGTAAAACAATCTGGGTCTGGAGTTTTCTTCATATGAAAATAGTAACTGCTGGTTGAATTTTTTAATAGTTTTAGAACTACTGGGCCTTTCCATTCTTTTTGAAACAATTTGTTTCCAGGGTCTATGGAAGAAATTAATTCTGAAAAACTTAAAGCCTATATTTCTTTAACTATTACCTAACCACTCTCACTCTAATTGAGACTCGCAATTAGGTATATATTAGATTTCCTCATACATCTATTTCTTTTTCATATTTTCCAGTTCCTTTTCTCCCTCTGTTGGGGTGATGATGGTTGTACCATATCTAGTGTTAAACACATTTATTGAGGTTTAAAATTTTAAGCAATTATATTTTCCATTTCCAGAAATTCACTTTTATTTTCAAGTCTACCTGTTCATTTCTGATAGTCTTTTATTGCTTACTCATCTTTGCAACTGCTTACATTATTTCTTTAAACGTTTGTAACATGGCTGTCCTATATTCTATAAGTGACAATTCTGACAGCCTTAAGACTCCCTCTCTCTTTAGTTGCTAAGATGTATCTGACTCATTTGTGACCCCATGGACTGTACCCTGGCAGGCTCCTCTGTCCATGGGATTCTCCAGGCAATAATACTGGAGTGGGTTGCCATTTCCTTCTCCAGGGGATCCTCCCGACCCAAGAATTGAACCTGGGTCTCCTGCATTGCAGGCAGATTCTTTACTGACTGAGCTATGACTATGAAGATCTAAATCTGTTCATTGTTTCTGCTGCCTCTCATTCATAATGGCTTACCTTCCAATGTGCAAAATGATCTTTAATTGTGAAATGACTGCTTTACCTGCAAACTGAATCATAGATCTCCTCCAGAGACAACTGCTTCTTCTGCTCATGCTGTATGTCCCAGGCTCAGATTCCTCACCTGGCCACTAGGCCAAGGCCCAATATCTTGGTAGCACTGTGATTTATACTTTTATCTGCCTTGTGCTTTCACTGCCCCTGATCTATTGCTTGCTGTACTTGTGGAGAGAGGGTCCTTTGAAACTTCTACTACCTCTTATGAGACCAGACATGCCTCCAAGAGTGTATCCCAGAGAGTCAAACTACCAGAAGCAGAAATCTGACTGTGATGGTTTGCATGGTGTTAACTCAGTTAAGCTGGAAATCTATTACCCCCAAATCCTCTCCTTCTGTGGCTGTGGGTTGAAAGAAACTTGTGTAAGGTTTACAAGGCAGAGCGAAGCAATGGCCATTACTCTCTGAAAGGTGATGCAGTCAGACATGATGACAGAAGTATGCAAAGGTGCCCTGCAGGATGGAGAGTGTCCTTGCTCCCCACTGTTTCATTTCCAGTTCTTCCCACTGCTCACATTGTTGGCCCACAGCAACCTCACACCTGTGACCAGATACATAAATAATGTCAGACAGCTTCCCACAGACATGCCCATGAGGGACACCATCAGTGGATGTGCTTGGCTCCTTTGGTGCCTGATTAGGTAAACCTTTCTCCAACCATGATTCCCCTCCCAGACCATTGCCTTCCGAGCACCTTCTCAACTGCAAAAGATCTAATTCTGATAAAAATCATTTATCCCATAGCATTCATAATGTACCTTCTCTCAAGATTGCATGCTGCCTAATATGTCCTCAAGGCTTTTAATTTAGCTTAATCACTCTGTATAGTCAAAGCTATGGTTTTTCAGTAGCCATGTACGGATGTGAAAGTTGACCCATAAAGAAGTCTGAGTGCCAAAGAACTGATGTCTTTGAATTGTGGTGCTGGAGAAGGCTCTTGAGAGTCCCTTGGACTGCAAGGAGATCAAACCAGTCAATCCTAAGAGAAATAAACCCTGAATATTCATTGGAAGGAGTAATACTGAAGCAAAAGCTCCAATAATTTGGCCACCTAATGTGAAGAGCTGACTCATTGGAAAAGACTCTGATGCTGGGAAAGACTGAGGGCAGGAGGAGAAAGGGGCCTCAGAGGACGACATGGTTGGATGGTATCACCAATTCAATGGACATGAACTTGGGCGGATTCTGGGAGATAGCGAGGGACAGGGAGGTCTGGAGAGCTGCAGTTCATGGGGTTGCAAAGAGTCAGACACAACTTAGCGACTGAACAACAAATCAATTATTTGAGGGGGGGAAAAGTCCAGAATATCTATTTGAAGCTTTTGTTAAAACCACAAATCATTACTGTGCCTCTACTACATGCGAGGCACTGTTTCAGTCTCTGAGGACATTAGAAAAAACTGCTTTCAGGGAAAGACAAATACATAAGAATCACTATGCTCTGAAATAAATTACAGAACTCAATCCAGAATCAGATGAGCGGCAGTCAGTTCAGCTGGTTTTGTCAGAGAATACTTTCAANAGGCACTGTTTCAGTCTCTGAGGACATTAGAAAAAACTGCTTTCAGGGAAAGACAAATACATAAGAATCACTATGCTCTGAAATAAATTACAGAACTCAATCCAGAATCAGATGAGCGGCAGTCAGTTCAGCTGGTTTTGTCAGAGAATACTTTCAAATGAAGTAACCCTTGAATAGAGTCTTCAAATAAGTTTCTCAAGCTTGAGAAAAATAAGGCCTCTTCTTTAAGAGAGTTTGATCTGTTTGTGAGCTGTGTATTCACAATTATTTACCACTTTCCCTATCCTAACTCAAAATATCTATGCAGTAGCAGTCTGCACTATATTTAGTTTGTGAGTAGTGATTAAGTTTTTTTTCATATAAAATTCAAGTTGTTGATTTAAAATTAACTGGTTTTATAGATCTTTATATTAAATTTGTAAATATGTTTTGGTATTATAAGACTAATAAGCTTATACCTAATTTATGCATATACATATTTAAATAACATCATTTAATTAATTCAAGTTGACACTAGATGATATAAGAGTTATTTTCTTTAGGAGAAACCTCTCCATTGCTCAGGCTTAAGAACCATGAGGAATCGTCTTTAAGTACTCCCTCCCTTTTACCATCCTAACCCTCCTCCCCCAAGAGACAAACAATCAGGGAGTCACAGTGAATTAACATCATGAAGCTTTCTTCTTGTCCACTTCATCTTCATTACCTCTACCTTTTCTGAGTCCCCACAAAGGTTTATTATCACAGGGTCTATAGCATCAGATGCATGCTCCTTCACACGGGGTCTCTGCACTGTGTTCCAATTTTCACTTGGTACAAGTGTGTCATTATATATCAACCTGCCATGTTTTTTCTCATATATATGTATGCATACACACATACAAGTATGACAGCTTATCATAAATGCATGATCCCAACACAACCATCATAAACACATATGCCTTTGTGGGCAATGAAATATAATGGCAAGTTATAAAATGATCAACCTGATGACCTAGAATATGTTTACATTACTTTTTTTAAAAATTATCAACAACAACAAAAACCAGTATTTAGATTGTTCTCATGAACAATCCATTCCACCCTGTTGAGTAAGGCCCACACAATGCATGGCACAGTAGCTCTCAACCTAGGCTATATCCTTGAAAGAGGGATCTTCAGTTAAAAGTTTAAAAGTGTTAATAGCCAATAATATTGCCTCAGTTCAGTTCAGTCACTCAGCCGTGTCCGACTCTTTGCGACCCCATGAATCGCAGCACGCCAGGCCTCCCTGTCCATCA
>SJYV01036106.1:184610-219221 GCA_006410875.1 Neotragus pygmaeus
CAAGGAGATCAAACCAGTCAATCCTAAGAGAAATAAACCCTGAATATTCATTGGAAGGAGTAATACTGAAGCAAAAGCTCCAATAATTTGGCCACCTAATGTGAAGAGCTGACTCATTGGAAAAGACTCTGATGCTGGGAAAGACTGAGGGCAGGAGGAGAAAGGGGCCTCAGAGGACGACATGGTTGGATGGTATCACCAATTCAATGGACATGAACTTGGGCGGATTCTGGGAGATAGCGAGGGACAGGGAGGTCTGGAGAGCTGCAGTTCATGGGGTTGCAAAGAGTCAGACACAACTTAGCGACTGAACAACAAATCAATTATTTGAGGGGGGGAAAGTCCAGAATATCTATTTGAAGCTTTTGTTAAAACCACAAATCATTACTGTGCCTCTACTACATGCGAGGCACTGTTTCAGTCTCTGAGGACATTAGAAAAAACTGCTTTCAGGGAAAGACAAATACATAAGAATCACTATGCTCTGAAATAAATTACAGAACTCAATCCAGAATCAGATGAGCGGCAGTCAGTTCAGCTGGTTTTGTCAGAGAATACTTTCAAATGAAGTAACCCTTGAATAGAGTCTTCAAATAAGTTTCTCAAGCTTGAGAAAAATAAGGCCTCTTCTTTAAGAGAGTTTGATCTGTTTGTGAGCTGTGTATTCACAATTATTTACCACTTTTCCCTATCCTAACTCAAAATATCTATGCAGTAGCAGTCTGCACTATATTTAGTTTGTGAGTAGTGATTAAGTTTTTTTTCATATAAAATTCAAGTTGTTGATTTAAAATTAACTGGTTTTATAGATCTTTATATTAAATTTGTAAATATGTTTTGGTATTATAAGACTAATAAGCTTATACCTAATTTATGCATATACATATTTAAATAACATCATTTAATTAATTCAAGTTGACACTAGATGATGTAAGAGTTATTTTCTTTAGGATAAACCTCTCCATTGCTCAGGCTTAAGAACCATGAGGAATCGTCTTTAAGTACTCCCTCCCTTTTACCATCCTAACCCTCCTCCCCCAAGAGACAAACAATCAGGGAGTCACAGTGAATTAACATCATGAAGCTTTCTTCTTGTCCACTTCATCTTCATTACCTCTACCTTTTCTGAGTCCCCACAAAGGTTTATTATCACAGGGTCTATAGCATCAGATGCATGCTCCTTCACACGGGGTCTCTGCACTGTGTTCCAATTTTCACTTGGTACAAGTGTGTCATTATATATCAACCTGCCATGTTTTTTCTCATATATATGTATGCATACACACATACAAGTATGACAGCTTATCATAAATGCATGATCCCAACACAACCATCATAAACACATATGCCTTTGTGGGCAATGAAATATAATGGCAAGTTATAAAATGATCAACCTGATGACCTAGAATATGTTTACATTACTTTTTTTAAAAATTATCAACAACAACAAAAACCAGTATTTAGATTGTTCTCATGAACAATCCATTCCACCCTGTTGAGTAAGGCCCACACAATGCATGGCACAGTAGCTCTCAACCTAGGCTATATCCTTGAAAGAGGGATCTTCAGTTAAAAGTTTAAAAGTGTTAATAGCCAATAATATTGCCTCAGTTCAGTTCAGTCACTCAGCCGTGTCCGACTCTTTGCGACCCCATGAATCGCAGCACGCCAGGCCTCCCTGTCCATCATCTACTCCCGGAATTCACTCAGACTCACATCCATCGAGTCAGTGATGCCATCCAGCCATCTCATCCTCTGTCGTCCCCATCTCCTCCTGCCCCCAATCCCTCCCAGCATCAGAGTCTTCTCCAATGAGTCAACTCTTCACATGAGGTGGCCAAAGTACTGGAGTTTCAGCTTTAGCATCATTCCTTCCAAAGAAATTCCAGGGCTGATCTCCTTTAGGATGGACTGGTTGGATCTCCTTGCAGTCCAAGGGACTCTCAAGAGTCTTCTCCAACACCACAGTTCAAAAGCATCAATTCTTCAGATGTGACTTAGCCCCAAAGTAAGAGAATTAACTCAAGAAATTATATAGGGCAAAAAAGAGTGAGATGTTGTATTAATTTTACTAAGTTTTGACAGTAATTATAAGGAGTTCCAATAACTCAGAGAAAACTTTCAAAAGGTCTGCTTTTCCCCATTCTCCTCCAGAGCTCAAATGGCCAGAATACAGCAGCTCATGCCTATCCACCTCTCCCAGCTTATCCCCCTCCCTCCTTGCTCACATACACCAGCTTCAGTTACCCTAGCAGCACAAGTTCTTTCCTTCATCATCTCAACTAATCTGCCTTTCTTTTGCTTAGAAAATTATTATTCCCACTCTTCCTCGTTGGTTCTTTCTCATCATACAATAACCTATCATTTAAAGAGAAGGAAACTCAAGGACTCTTTTGTTTTATTCATTACTAAAAACCATCCCATAACAACAGGGCCATTATGCTGAGCAAATAAAATATGGTCTCAAATATTTCAAGCCATAAAACTTGAAATCTTGCCATTTGTAACAACATGGATGGACCTTGAGGGCACTATGCTAGGTGAAAAAAAGGCACAGACAAATACTGTTTGACCTCACTTATCTGTGGATTTAAAAAAGAAGCAATAAAAAAACCAAAGTCATAGATACAGAGGTGGAGGATCAGGGAAGGGGTGAAGGGGGTCAAAATGTACAAACTTACAAGAATAAGTTTATAAAATAAATAAATTCTGGGGATGTAATGTGACTACAGCCTGGTGACTATAGTTGATAACACTGTATTATATAATTGAAAGTCAGTAAGGGAGTAGATCTTAAAAATACTCAACACAGGAAAGAAAATGCAACTGTGTGTGGTGATTTTATCTAGATGTATTACAGTGAGCATTTTGTAATATATATATATATTAAATTATAATGCTCTACATCTGAAATTAATGTAATATGTCAGTTATATCTCAATAAAAAATAAATAAAATAAGGTCCTAAGTACAGGCATACTTTGTTTTATTATGCATTGCTTTGTGCACTTTGTAGAGTGTTTTTTACAAGCTGAAAGTTCATGGCAACTCTGAATTGTCAGATGATGACTAGCATTTTTTATATATAAAGCATTTTTTAATTAAGGTATATATTGTCAATGAAAAGACAACCTTCAGACTGGGAGAAAATATTTGCAAATGATGCAGCTGACAAGGGCTTAATTTCCAAAATAAACAAATAATACAACTCAATAATAAAAAAACAAATAAATCAAAAAATGGGCAGAAGATCTATACAGGTATTTCTCCAAAGAAGACATACAGATTGCCAATAGGCACATGAGAAGATCCTCAACATCTTTAGAAAAATGCAAATCAAACTATCATGAGGTACCATCTCACACCAGTCAGAATCATCATCGTCATCATACTCAATTGTGTTAGACTCTTTGCAACACCATGGATTGTAGCCCACCAGTCAGAATGGCCATCATCAAAAAGTCTACAAATAGTGAACAATGAAGAGTTTGTGGAGAAAAGGGAACCCTCCTCTACTGGTGGTGGGAATGTAAATTGGTAGAGCCACATTGGTAGAAAACAGTAGGGAGGGTCCTTAAAAAGCTAAACACAATTGCTGTATGATCCTGAAATCCCACTCCTAGGCATATACCCAGGCAAAACTATAATTTGAAAAGACACATGCACCCCTAAGTTCACAGTAGCACTATTTACAATAGCCAGGACATGGAAACAATCTAAATATCCATCAACAGATGAATGGATAAAGAAAGAAAGATAGCGCTAAGTCGTGTCCAACTCTTGCGATCCCATGGGCTAACTGTAGCCTGCCAGGCTCCTCTGTCCTGGGACTCTCCAGGCAAGAATACTGGAGTGGGTTGCCATTTCCTTATCCAATGGATAAAGAAGATGTGGTAAATACACACAAGAGAATATTACTCAGCCATAAAAATGAATGGAATCATGTCATTTGCAAAATGGTTGGACCTAGAGATTATCACACTAAGCAAAGTATGTCAGAACAGAAAGACAAATACATATGATATCACTTTTATGTAGAATCTAAAATATGACACAAACTTATCTATGAAACAGAAACAAACCCACAAATATAGAGAATAGACCTGTGGTTGCCAAGGAGGAGGGGGTGGGGGAGGGATGGATTGGGATTTGGGGATCAGCACACGAAGCCATCATATACAAAATAAACAACAAGGTCCTATTGTATAACACAGGGAATTATATTCAATATCCTGTGATAAGCCATAATGGAAAAGAAAGTGAAAAGAAATTAACATAACATTGCAAATCAACTATATTTCAATAAAATAAAAAAAATTTAAAGGTGTATACTGTCTTTTTAGACATAATTCTATTGCACACTTAATGGACTACAGATAAACATAACTTTTATATACACTGGGAAGCCAAAAAATTAGTGTGACTTTCTTTATTGCAATATTAACTTTACTAGAGTGGCATGGAACTGAATCAGCTATATCTCTGGCTATACCATGAGGTCTCATCTCACCAGATTCAACAGTGGTTGAGATCTGGGGATCCAGTCTGTAGGACTAGTCAAAAGACGGTGTTAAGATATTCAAGTCTAACATTTCTGACCCGGGCACCTCCAGGTCCTGCCACGACATTAACAAACTCCAAAAGATACTGACAAATTCCAACAGGTAGTAGATATCACATGGTCAACATAGGCTCCTGAAAGTCTTCCACTGGAATGTTCATAGGTTCAGGCAGCTTATGAATTGGTAAGAGTTCCTCTAACTTACTGTACTGTACTTTCTGGAAACCCTTATTAGGATTAGTGGCTAATTGCAGGGGTCAATTAAATCCAATTAGAAGACTGGGACTAATATCTAGTAAACATATCTAAAGCAATGTTTCACAAAATGTGATCCCCCATGGCATCAGCATCATCTGAGAACTTGTTAGAAAAGCAAATTATGGGGTTCTGCCCTCCACACAATGAATCAGAAATTACAGGGATGAGGCTCAGTAATCTGTATTTAACAAGACTTTCAGGTAATTCTGATGTACAATTAGGTTTAAGAACCACTGACCAAAGGCAGGACTTTCCCAGGTTCTTCTCAGCTGGTAAAGAATCCACCTGCAGTGCAAAAGACCCCAGTTTGATTCCTGGGTTGGGAAGATCCTCTGGAGAAGGGAGAGGCTACCCACGCCAGTATTCTTGGGCTTCTCTGGTGGTTCAGACAGTAAAGAAGCTGCCCGCAATGCAGGAGACCTGGGTTCGATCCCTGGGTGGGGAAGATCCCCTGGAGGAGGGCATGGCAACCCACTCCAGTATTCTTGCCTGAAAAATCCCCATGGAGAAGGGAGCCTGGCGGGCCCCACTCCACGGGGTCACAAAAAATCAGACACAACTGAGCGACTAAGCACAGCACAGATCAAAGGCATCCTGAAAAGACTTTGTCAGCATTACCAAGCAGCAGCATAGTAGTAAACAGTCTGGTAGACCGCACATCCAAAAATTCCAAGAATATGGCACACTGATGGAAAAAGTAACCAATAGACACTTCTATGTTTGTTTTCTAAGAACTGGGTGCCAGAAACACATGGAGCCACTTAGTTCTCTGGTCTAAGTAGTTGGCCACAATTTGGGTCCAGATCTGGACAGAAAGCAGGGGTATTAAAAAAGCCTAAGAAGCAACCACCAAAAAAAGTTCCAGAACACATCAGATTTTAATATTTTATGGTAGAACTGGTCATTCTCATGCTCCACTGCATATCATGGTACATTGAAAACATATCCATCTGCTCTGAATATATTCCTACCCTGTCTGTAAAAAAAAAAATTTTATCCCCTAAATAAGGTACACATTTAAAAAGACGTCATTGATGTTTATGAATCTGTGTTTTTTTGTAAATGCAAGGGCCATTAACTGCATTCACAGCTGTGGCCTGCCCTCTGCTAGAGTATATTAAGCTGCCAGTAACGCATTCTCTGTGAGAGCCAAGGGAAAAAGCCTCCTTTCATCCCTCTTTATGTAGGAGCTCCCATACACTCTCATATTCCAGCAGCACAGGAAATCTGTTCCCTTGGAATTTTGTCAATAAATAAACAAAAAGCAAGAAATTCTCCAAGATAACCAACAATATTAATCAAAAAAGAATGGGTGATGTACATGGCAGAGAAATACAGAACTAACAATCAAATACACCTAGGGCCCCAGTTTTAGAACTCTAGGCTGAGCTACAAGAAGAATCCCTTTCTAGGCTAATTCCCAAAATTACGAAGAACTGGATTCTACAGCTTCAGGCAGCTGTGTACTTAACTGACGGGGAAAATGGAAAAGGCAGTGAAATTCACCTTTGGTGCCCCATTACCCTCCCCACTTCTTTCTGTAACCCTCTCCCACCCCCAGGTAAACCTTCTTTGCCACCCACTTTCAATCAGTCAAATAACTCCACTTTTGCGATGTTTCACCCATCGCCTTGACCCAAATGTCTAAAGCTCGATAAAAACAGCATTGTCAGATTTCATAAATGTGCAATGATGACTCAAACTGAAAAGAGACAGTCTGTCACAAGGGAAACGGAGCCTGTCAAAGAAACTCATATTAAAATTGGGTAGGTCTCAAATGATAGGTTAGAGTGTTTTATTTTTAGAGCCAAGTTTTATATTTTGTACTGTTTCTCAAAACCTAAATTTTAATAAAAAGTACTTCATTATAAAACCCAAAACTAGTATTTTACTATTACGAATCATTTAGATTTTATATTTGTCACTAATTAAGACAGCTTCTATTTTTAAAGAATTTTAGTTTCTAGACTATTCTGCTTACTCTTAAAATTACATAGCAAATAACTTTTTGCCCCATAAAGCACTCCATCCTTTTGTCATATCTGAAACACACTAATTTATATGGTTTTTATGTTCAAATACCAGTCACTGAACAGTTAGTAAAACAGGGTGCACTGCCTTCATGCTCCCTTCAGCGAAATCATTCTCAACTCTGTTTTTAAACATATATCTTTGAATCATCTAGGAGACAAGTTTCCAAGTTTTCTTTGAATGTTCCTCTTCCTTCATCTCTTCTCTTTTTCTTTTTCTGTTTCTCCATTACAACAAAAGGTCTAAGGATGAGTACTCTAAGGATGAAGGGTGTGATTCAGAGAATCTCTATCGGGATGTGGACTTGAAGAAAAGTGTGAGACTTGAGATTCTCATTCGTCTTGCCAGGTGTGAACGTCCCCTTGGTGCTCTCCTCTTTATCTTCTTGCTCGTGGGGTCACAGTGCTGTGTGGAAATCTCTGGGCTGCCCCAGGAGGAGAATGATCAGCTTCTGAGAACAGGCAGGAACAGCATGCCCCCACAGTCCTGCCAGGAAAAGCAGACAGCAACCCAGGCTGCCTGAGCTCTCTCCTACCCCTCTAAGTTGTATCCTCAGACAACGTTAAGAGGGAAGCAGTAAAGCCCCTTGGGCAGAACTCAGTTGATATGCTCTGGCCTTTTTCCACTAAGACCTAATAAAAGGAAGGCCTCCCACAGTAAGGTGTTCCAGCCGAGAGAAGGGGTACGCTGGTGAGGCAGGAGGGTTGCCAGCCTCCAGCTCCAGCTTCCAGCCTCCCTAAGTAACTGGTAGTTTTCCATCAGACAACATGAGGCCCTCCCCAAAGCGACCAGTGGTTTTCAGCTAATTATGCTGGAAACGTTAACAGATTACAACTCATCAATGTAAAAAGAGATCAGCATAGCTTTCTGGGAAGGAAAGACTCCTTCACGGAGAAAAGAGAGAAAGCTATGAAGATAATAAGAAAGAAAACAGACCTAGGAAGAAAAGTTCAGGACATTTGGAAGGAAACTATAAAACTTAGCACTTCAAATCGATAGAGATCAACCTGTATACAAGATATAACTATGACTAAAAAGAGAAGGCTACAAATATGAATGACTGTGTTTAAGTCTTTGAAAACTATTTTACAATTTGCTAAAAATGGAAGAAGGCATAGGGTAAAGAATGAAAGGCTTAGAGGCTTATACAAGGAAAAGAAGTTTCTGACAGTACAGACTGACAGAAATCAAAATGAGTTATTGAGTAGCTGTAGATTTTATTTATTTAGAGAAGTATAAAAAGTGGATTCAAACAATCTTCATCATATATTACCTACTATTTGTCTAGTATTTTATGGTTATACATAAAATGTCCTGACTACTTTGTAGGGTTGTTACAAGTATCAAATAAGATAATACACCTGAACCAGGCTGGGAAAGAACTCTGGTTCTTTCCATTCAGTCAGATTTGTTGAATGACTATTATCCACTCTCAAGTATGTTACAAATGGCATCTAGTTTAACCCCTACAACATTCCTGTGAGGTTAGTGGAAACATAATGTTGTTTATTTTACCCAAAGGCCCATAAAAGCCAACGGTGTAGTTCTAGGTCACAGAGGTAGGCACTAAGACGGTGTGAAGCATAAACTGCCTGTAAAAGCATTTTCAAAAGCTATTAGTGCTGGTTCCCACCTCAGAAAATCCATTCACAATATTCTTTACTACAATAAGGGTGGGGAAGAAAAGAAACAGAAGCACTTCTTAATCTAGTTCATTTACTTGGAAGAACAAGTATATCTTGTGACATCTTCCCAACGTTTGAGAATCTGAGACATTTGTTATGTTTGAAAACAGCTGCCCAAATGTTTTCATATAACCACTCTCAACCCACAGTGCTGACAAACTAAGGCAGACTGTGTTGCATTGATTACACTGAAACAAAAAGCTGCCTCTTCACCATGACAGATAATCAAAATGTTTTTTGAATNCTGAGACATTTGTTATGTTTGAAAACAGCTGCCCAAATGTTTTCATATAACCACTCTCAACCCACAGTGCTGATAAACTAAGGCAGACTGTGTTGCATTGATTAACTGAAACAAAAAGCTGCCTCTTCACCATGACAGATAACCAAAATGTTTTTTGAATAAATATCTTTGATTTGTTAAGTGATACAGTCAGCTTTCATTTCATGCATCAAAACAGAGAGTCTTTCTTGAGTGTAAAAAAAAAAAATCACACATATTTTGTAATAAAACATTAAGCAAACTTGTATCTCTGAAAGGTCAAGCTTTAACAACTGACTCTAAATATCTGTTATCATCAATAAAGGTAACGTCAATGATGTAACTGAAATTTCTTTTTTTTTCTTGACTTGCAGATACTCTTTTATTGAATTGCTGTTTTGGAAGGGCACCAGCAAAATTAAGTTCTAAATTTAATTGTTTTTGCCCTGGCTTGCATTTGAACTCTTGCTCTTTATTTTTATTATTATTTTTTTATTTTACAATATTGTATTGGTTCTGTTGTGAATTTTTTACATAAGAGTCAACTCTACATTATTCAGCTTTTGATTATTCAAGTTGTAAGAAACTTCTTCCAACGATAATGGGAGAGGGCAAAGAAAACCAATGTTAAACACCCATTTAGGCAGATAGTCACAACAGTTCTGAACAAAAAGACATGGAGAGGATAGAAAGCAGTAATGAAGAAAAAGGCACAGCGTTGGTGTGGGCCAGACAGATTTGCTTTATCTGCTTTAGTTTGCATGGTAGATCATTTTACGTGTAATTTAGTACAATGGAAATGGATTCACAATGAGATGAAGTGACATATCCAAAATCGTAAACACAAGTAGAAGCCGAGGCTTGAATCCAGCTATCTCAAGATTCCAGAGCTCAAATGACCAGAGCACAGGAGCATGTGCCTGCCCACCTCTCCCCACTGATTCCCCTCCCTCCCAGCTCATAGACTCCAGCTTCAGTTACCCCAGAGGACAAGTTCGTCCCTTCATCATGACAACTAATTTACCTTTTCTTTTGCTTAGAAAATTCTTGCTCCCATTCTACCTCGCTGGCTCTACCTCATTTTTCAACTTTCAACATAAGTATCACTTCCTCAGAAAGTGGTACCCCAACCCAAAATATGATCCCCTGATACGTGTCTCCCAGGCACCCAAGTCTTTTCCACTTCACCCATCATGTTCTGTGATTACACATTGAACTGTGTTTCTTCCTTTGATACCTCCTTCCCCACTGAACTACAAGCAGTACAGAGTTCACATTTGTTTGCTCTTTACTTTCTATCTAATGCCCAACGCACAGCAATATACCACAAATGTCTTTAAACAAATGAGAAAGTGAGATATAGGAACTGTGTAAAATTAGCCATTATCTAAAATGACAGTGAAAGTCATTCAGTCATGTCCGACTCTTTGTGACCCCATGGACTATACAGTTTATGGAATTCTCCAGGCCAGAATACTAGAGTGGGTAGCCTTTCCNTCAGGAGGCCCAGTTTCTGAACCCGAGTGGCTCAGCATGGGATATTATACATGCGCATTTCAAGTAGTGAGTGGGAGTGACTGGAAGGTAAGAGTGTGGGGGTGGAAGAGTGCGTGTTTGTGTTTCCTGGGAAAGAGGCAGGTAGGTCCTGGCTCTTGCTGAGAACCAGAGGTTCAGTGGCCCCGTTCCCCCGCCTCCTCCTGCCCTCTCTTGCAACTCCTTCTTCCTACTTCATTCATTATCCGGCTGTGGGACAAGGAGACTGAAAGAACTACAACTCCCATGACCTCTGGGGCAGGCAGGCAGTGAATGGGCTGTTTGGCAATCCCGGGGCCTGCTGGGAGTTGTAGTTTCTTCCCCCAATGACAATTTAGGATAGGTTTGATCAGAGACTTAGAGGTGTTAGGGGGGTAAGGGGGGGGGTCCTTAGGAAACGCCTCCAAGATTCTTCTAGGACCCCAGGATTCTGGATCCCAGCCCCCTCCTCCCTCAGAGCCAGGAGTCCAGATTCCCAGCCCTTCCTCTCCTGGGATCCAGGAATCCGGACCACAGCCTTCGTAGCGGGTCCCAGTCTAGGGATCCAGTCCTTATTTCTGACTTCCTTTTCTCCCTACCCCACCTCGGCTCCCAGGACCTCCCTTCTGGGGCCTGGTGAACGCAGCCTGGAGTCTCTGTGCCGTGGGGAAGCGTCAGAGCCCCGTGGATGTGGAGCTGAAGAGGGTCCTCTATGACCCCTTTCTGCCCCCTCTGAGACTCAGCACCGGGGGAGAGAAGGTAGGGAGCCTGGTGGGAGGGGTTACCGAATCCACTGGGGCGGGGCCTGAGTGGGCATCGGGGGTGGAGCTTTGAGTTGGGAGGCTAGCCTTGGGGGAAGAGGTCTACTCCCTGGAGAGGAGGCTACTTACACTCGCAAATGATCACCAATTCTTCCCTCCGCAGACATGGCTCCTAGTCCTCCCCTCTCTTAGTTTTCCTGCTAAATAGCATTTCATTTCTTGTCCCTCCACTGGCCTCACCATCATCTTGCATTGGGATTGATGCTATATCATCTTTGCTGGCCTGCTTCTCTGCCTCCTGCAACCCATTCTCCATCCCACAGATAGATGTTTAAAAACACAAACTGGATCATACCACTTTCTCCTACTCAAAATCTTTCTGTTAGGATAAGTAATGACAGCACGCGCTTACACAGCACTTAGCGTGTGCCTGGTACTGTGCCAAATGTGTTATATCTATTCAATTATTTAAATAAAAACACAAAATACCCCATCATTGCCCACAAGGCTCTGCACCACCCGGCTCCCATCACCACACTCTCCTTTTCTTCCTGGGCTCTGGTCCCAGGCTTCTTCACTGTTATTAAAATAGGCCACCTCAGGGCCTTTGCACGGACTGTTCCCCCTTCTGGAATACCCTTCTCCTTGCTCCTTGCAAATAACCCCTCCTTATCTTTCAGGTCACCATTCAAATGTCACTTCCTCTTGGAAGCCATTCCTGACACGCCACCCCTACTCCATTCTCTGGGTTTCTTTCTTTCTTTTTTTTTTTTTTGCGTGCTGCTTGCAACTTCTTAGTTCCCCAACGTGGGATTGACACCCAGGCCCCTGCAGTGGGAGCACAGGAGTCCTAACCACTGGACTGCCAGAGGATTCCCTGGGTTTTCCATTTATTAGAACTCTCAGTGCTCCTCGGTGTGGGCATAGGATGTAATTAATTAAGCATTCACTTATATGATTCAGTATTTATTGTTTCTCCTTCATTCGAACAGAAGCTCCATGAGCCCCAGAGTTTTTGTCTACTTGCTCATGGCTCTCTCCCTGGCATCCATGGCACATAGTAGCAGCTCAATAAATACTTGTTAATTAAATTCACCACTATTGAGCACCTACCAAGGATCAGAGCAGACCCTGGAAAGACATTAGTGTTCAAACCATTCAGTTCAGTTCAGTCACTCAGTCGTGTCAGACTCTTGTGACCCCATGGACTGCAGCACACCAGGCCTCCCTGTCCATCACCAACTCCCGGAGTTTACTCAAACTTATGTCCATTGAGTCGGTGATGCCATCCAACCATCTCATCCTCTGTCGTCCCCTTCTCCCGCCTTGAATCTTTCCCAGCATCAGGGTCTTTTCCAGTGTTCAAACTATGCTGAATGATTAAATGGATATTGGCTGTGGGAAATGTATGAATGGAAAACAGTTGGGAAAAGATCTCTCTGCATTCCCATGACTGCCTCTATCTCCCCCACAGCTCCGCGGGACTCTGTACAACACCGGTCGCCATGTCTCCTTCCTGCCTGCACCCCGGCCTGTGGTTAATGTGTCTGGAGGGCCCCTCCTTTATAGCCACCGACTCAGTGAACTGCGGCTGCTATTTGGAGCACGTGACGGAGCTGGCTCTGAACACCAGATCAACCATCAGGGTTTCTCTGCTGAGGTGATGGCCGCCGATCTCTGACCCTCGACCTTCACTCTGAGTCAACCAAATTCCTCCCACCTCCTGCATGCATGCTCAGACGCTCAATCATGTCTGACTCTTTGCAACCCTATCGACGGTAGCCCACCAGGCTCCTCTGTCCAAGGGATCCTCCCTGCAAGAATACCGGAGGGGGGTGCCATTTCCTCTTCCAGGGGATCTTCCCGACTCAGGGATCAAACCCACATCTCCTGCACTGGCAGGTGGATTCTTCACCACTAGCGCCACCTGGGAAGCCCTCCAACCACCTCACCCTCCTCTTTTTTTTCCTTTAAAATTTTATTTATTTTTTTAAAATTAAGGATAATTGCTTTACAGAATTTGGTTGCTTTATGTGGAACATCAGCGTGAATCAGCCATAGTCACCCTCCTTTTCATGCCTCATCCCATCTTCCTCCATAGAATCCACAGCCTGCCCCCTCCCCCTCGTGAGCACTAATCCTTAACCTGACTTGGAACCCCAAAGTTGCTCCCATTGCCCATTCTGCCCTCACCTTCTTCCGGCGGACCCCACTCTCTGTGCTTCCCTCCTAGGTGCAGCTCATCCACTTCAACCAAGAACTCTATGGGAACCTCAGTGCTGCCACCCGGGGCCCCAATGGCCTGGCCATTCTCAGCCTTTTTGTCAATGTGAGCCCAGGGAGGGAGGGAAGGTCTGGACCTGGGGTCTGAGAAGAAGGAACTAGGAAGCCCAGTCTCTGGGGTCCTAGGGGAGGAAGGGTTTGGGGACGCTTGGATTTCTGGGTTCCTCTCTCCTCACTGCATACCTCCACACAGGTGGCTGGTAGCTCAAACCCATTCCTCAGCCGCCTCCTTAACCGTGACACCATCACCCGCATCTCCTATAAGAGTAAGTCCNCTTTCTTGGACATTTAGGAACAAATATGTTGCTTTATCTCTACTCAGCTTTTGTTGTATTTGCTGTTTCATTTAAACTGCTTTTCATCTTTTATATAATCTTCTTTGTCTTTTTTACTTTCCAACTAAATTGTAAATCTTTTATGTGGTAAAACTATTTAATTGTACTTCATTTTTCTCTGCAGAGTTCTCATAATGCTTTATTTATGGAGAATTGTAAAGGAATATGTTGACCAATCAAATGACTGTATTGTTTCAGGATAATTGGCAATTAAATCTCATAATTTAAGATTTCTATAAGTATGATTCATTAAGATATACTGATTCACAAACATATTCCTCAGCTTTGGTTTGAATATATTTTCTAATTTATCCATTTAAATGATAGGTTAGGTACATAAAGATTACTAGAAATAGCATTTTAAGTTTAATACAACATGCTTTGCTAAAGTAAAATTACTTTATAAAAGTTATATATATTTTTAGAAACTATAGTATATTGCTTTAAAGCTTTTGTAAGATGAAAATGACTTGTGTTTTGTAAATTATGGCTTGTATTTTGAAATTGCTTGAAGTAGAGAACTTCATATAATTGTAATGTATGATGGTAAAGCATATACTCTGATAATAGATTGAGTCTAATTGTTAACAAATGCAAAATTTCTCAAGCTATTCTATCTCTAAAGATGGAAATACACCACTTACTAATCAAATGAAAGATTTTTCCATAGACATAGTAATGTTCATTAAACCTTATGGTTTAGATTTTCTCTAACACATTAATTTCTTTTTCTTTTAAACAGGTTGAATCAAGGGATTCTTTGAATAGTATAGCCCTAAAATTTGATACAACGCCCAACGAACTTGTTCAATTAAATAAATTATTCTCCCGAGCAGTTGTTACTGGACAGGTATCATTTTCTAAATGCATTGATGGTTAGAAACATTCGGTTATTAAGACAGAGTGTCCATTACAATATAGTTAATTTAAGAAGAATAATTTTGTGTGTACTTTGAACAAATCATATTGGTTCTAGAAGAGAAGATTAAATGTCACTTATATCCATGTGAATTTTTAATATTATTGAAAATAACTAAATTGGCTTTTCAAATATAGTTTTAAAGAGCTTTTAGAAATATTCAAAACAGTACATGTATGTGATAAAAAATTCAAAATTCTTTAAGGGTAATTTATCTCAGAGTTAAAGTTTTCCTTTTCCAGAAGCAACCGCAGTTACCAGTTTGTATACCCTTCCGAAAATACTCTAGCCCTTCTTTCTTCTTTCTTAAAAAAAATAATTTTGATCTGGGAAAATGTTCTATTTATGCATAACTCAGTCTTAGACTTTCTCACGTATCTAGAATGTTCCACTGTACTGGTATACAGGTATGCATTGGAAATATTGTGGATTTGGTTCCAAACCACTGCAGTAAAGCAAATATCACAGTAAAGCAGGTCATAGAATTATTTGGTTTCCCAGTGTGTATAAAAGTTATATTTATACTGCACTGTAGTCTGTTAAGTGTGTGATAGCATTATGTATAAAAAATATATATACCTTGATTTAAACCGTAATTTGAGAGAACTTTATTATTAAAAAATGCTAACCATCATCTGAACCTTCAGAGAGTCATAATTTTTTTTTGCAGTAGTCATTGATCTCATATCAGCATAACAAACATAACAGTAGCAAAATGTTTGAAATATTTTAAGGATGACCTGATTGTAACACACAGACAGAAAATGAGCAAATGCTGTTGGAAAATGGCACTAATAGACTTGCTTGACTCAGGATTGCCCCAGACTTTCAATTTGTAAAAACGTAGTATGTGTGGAGCACAGTAAGGTGATGCCGATAAAACAAGGTGTGCTTATGTTATGGTTTAATAAGCACAGTGAACTGTAGGTTTCCTGCTTTTTTTTGCTATTGTAAACACTGCTGTAAAGAACACTCTGTGTTTGTATCTTTTTCGTTATATTCAGGTATATCGATAAAGTGAAGTCCTAGACATAAAATGGCTCAGTTAAAGAATGTGTGCATTTTAAACTTTGCTGGCTGTTCCCAAATTGTCCTTTAAGAGGAACGCCCATAATTTATAAGGATCATTGTTTCCCTTCACTGTCGCCCACAGTCTGTGTTATCAAACCTATCTAAATTAAATTTGAATCTTTTTAAACTTTGTTAAAGATTATTTCAGTAATAAGATACTTTTAATCTGAAGGTTTTAATTTTTAAAATTTATTTCTGAAGGATATTGTTAATGGTGTTTTCTTAGAGAACACCATCTGATTATTAATATTTAGTTTAAATCTTTATGTGAATGTTTTCTTTCAGGTTTTATATGTTCCTGATCCTGACTATGTCTCCAGTGTTGAGAGCTCTCCATCTCTCAGCCCCATAAGTCCTCTGTCACCAACATCATCTGAGGCAGAATTTGAGAAGACCACTGTAAGCTTCCCTTCTTTACAAAGCTGTCAAGAAATGGCACTGTATATATATCATCATTATTTAATCTTAGTTTGACTAGAATAAAATTTTACCTCGTTTTGTTAATTAAAAATAATTTGTAAGTCCTAATTTTTAAAGTGAAACATTCTTATTAAATTAGATTGCTTAAATTAACTTACTGTTAGTGGTGGTAGTAATCCAGAGATATTCGTCAGCCCTCTTTAAATATGTCATAATTTATAAATATCATAATAATTTAAATGATAATATATATATTAATGTTAATCATATAATATCATGTTGGCTATCTTATAAAAATGAGAACACTGTACCTTTGTGACCCCATGGACTGTAGCCCACCAGGCTGCTCTGTCCATGGAATTCTCCAGGTAAGAATACTGGAGTGGGTAGCCATTCCCTTCTTCAGGGCATCTTCCTGACCTAGGGATCAAACCCAGGTCTCCTGCATTGCAGGCAGATTCTTTACTGTGTAAGCCACCAGAGAAGCCCATGAAAGGAATATATTACATTTATTCTCATCATTGATGTAAATGGAAGTGAGGCTCTAATGATAGGTATTACTGGACCAAACGACGCAGGAATACCTTTTTGAATGTGGCCATACCATTTTCTCATGGGCCTTAACAAAGAGATGTATTCATAAGGGGCAATGACAAAGGAGAGTAGTGTAACCTTAGATTAGGTTAATTTAGCTGTGTTCCATACTCTAAAGCAAAATTGTGAAAAGCTTGACTATAGCATTTTGCCTGACTAGAAACCTGTGGGGTCTTTGTCCTTTGCTTTAACCCAAATCTGCCTATTAAGTGGCTTTATTGAAAGGCATAAGATGAAGGAGAAGAGAGTGCTGAAGCTCAAGAGAGCAATAAAACCTACATGAAAATGCTGTCTTCTTCACTTTGCCATGTTGGTAAAAGAGAGGGAAAGAATAATAAAGCCGTGAAACATTTTTAACCTTTAGTGTCCCAGCTTCTGTTAAAGGTGGCCCCAGAGTGTCCTCTAATATGACTAGTCATATGAATAAATTCTTTCTCCCTGAGATGAATCCAGGAAAACGGTAAGAAACATGAGTTCTTGAAGTTCCCTTTACCCAAGTGATCATCATCACCTACTGTCTGATTATGGTCAATCGTCAGAAATAATTCTTTTGAACAATAATTTTATAAACTTTAGTTATATCTTTTTAAAACTAGAAATATATTCATTACTAGCCTCTAAGATAATATTCCCATGTGACTTTTTATGTACAGTATCTCGAGTGCTTCTGTCTCTATATTATTGAATGTATATTTCCCACATTCTATGTGTAAGTTCCTTAAAAGCAAGGATTTTATGATCCTAATTTTTATTTGATATAATTCATCTGTATTATATTCAAATATTGTTTATTAGCTTTTTAATATGTTTCCCATAAATTATCAAAAGTTTTTTATTTCTAATATTCACTGATTGGTTTCCTGAATCTTCAGCTTTTTAATGGCTTATTTATAAGGCTAAAATGTTATTACCATAAAGGATCTCAGTGGGTTTTTTTTTAAATATTTTTATATAAAATATAATCTTTGGGAATTATCAAACAGTCCCCCCTCATGTTTTCATATATTGATGAAGAAATGTGGAAGAAGATAGAATGAAAGTGAGAGTAAGTATATGCTAAAGAGCTAAAATTTACTATGTGTCATGTAAAATTCTAAGCAATTTAAAAGAATCACCCTCTAAGCCTAACCTCAAATTTTAAGAGATAAGCGCCTGGCCGGGCTGTCTTTGTTTTTTCCCCTAGACCTATTCTACATCCTTCTTCATCCTTTTAGGTGGTAGCCTGCATCATGGATGGGCCACCTTGACCTTTCATTTCTGTTGGTTTTGGTCTTCTGAGAACATTAACAAAAGATAAGAGGAACAGAGAAGGAGCGTATTTATTCAGCTGTCTTCCTACAGGGTCACTCCAGAGTGGCTGCATTCTTCAGCAGCTAATTTCTTATCATATGACCATTTCCACAGAGCCCTCCCTGTCAGCTCTCTCCCTTAATTCTTTAGGCCTGTGGGTGATAATGAAGCCTCTGTTGTTTGCCCTAAATTTTCATATACACTGCATACCTTTGCAAATAGTTCCATTATTATTCTCTCCTAAAATCATTCAAGTTAGTGTGCCATCTGGTTCTTCCAGTACATTAATAGTACAGTGCTTATTTTACAGATGAGGAAACTGAGGGAGAAAGGTTAAGTACTCTTGTGTCTCTCACTCAGTTTGCTAGTATCTGAATCAGGATTTCAAGGCAGAGTCCATGCTTTTTGAATTTCCACTTTATAGCTGGAAATTGGTAACTCAGAAACTACTGTTGCTCAGTAAATATCTGGACCAGCTCCTAAAGATAGGTAATATTTAATCATTATGAATGTAGTGAGACCTATCACTTTCGTACTGTGGACATTAAAAAAAAAATTTTTTTTAATCTGTCATTCTTTTATAAATATAGAAACCTTCTTTGTTTACTTCCTTTGATTTCTGTGCATCTTAAAATTTATTTATATGCTACTGTCATTTTAGGCTAGAGCTGCTAAAGTGATGCACTCAGTGTAGAATTCAGAGGAAAAATGTTTAACATAAGTAATATGGAAAAGTGACATGATTTTAAATAGCTTTTAATTTCTGCTTTATGTTAATATATTCCACTGAAGAATGGAACAGTAGATAGCTGTATTCTCCTCAATATAAAACACTCTTTAATGTACTCTAAGTGAAAAATAAGAAAAGGCGAGTACTTCTAATATGTTAAGGGAATATGATTTTCAAATGATATTTCATGGTAGTAAGAAAATACAATTTTGAAATTCTTCTGAGAGATTCTATGGGAGGCCTAGAAAGTCTTACAGGAGAAAATATATGAAGTATCAATAGAATTTAGACACACTAAAAGCTTCTTTTCAAGCATAAACAATTATATTGCTGCAGTTACTGTTAATATTTTAAAAGTACTTACTATGCATTTATTATTGAGGAAGCTATGGTATAGAGAGGATGAGTAATTTATATACGTCACATACTTAATGAGTGGTAAAGCTGAGATTTAAACCCTGACAGTCTGCATTCAGATTTTGTGTTATATTCTTTATCACTTTTTGAACTAATTGATTAAAGCTTAAAGATTTGCAGTATGCATTCTCTGAGATTGAAACATACAATCTTAAAATTAAAATATTTGTGTCACAAGTTGTAGAAACTAGAAAGTTTGTAGTAAAGAGCTTTGTGGAAGTAATATAGCAAGTTATTGCTTAACAAAGCAAAAATAAAAGTAAACCAGATGATTCAGAAGTATTGCTTAGAATGATTAAAAGGTGAACAAAAATATTGCTTTGTTTCTTCTTTACTCCCAATATAAGATTCTCTGGACTCTTTAATATGTTGCTCTTCTGTTTGCCTGTATTCGTTTCCTAGAATTGCTGTAACAGAGGATCACAAAATCGGTGGTTTAAATCAGAAATTTACCTCACAGTTCTAGAGACTCGACATCTGGAATCAAGACATTGGCAGGGCTATGGCGTCTCCTTAGAAGGGAGGGTCCTCCCTTGCCTCCTCTGGCGTCTGGTGCTCATCCACAGTCCTGATCCTTCTTGCTCTTGGTAGATCACTCCAGTTTCTGCCTTTGTAGGCACGGGGCTGGCTTCTCCCTGTGTGTCTATGCCTTAACAGTGGTCTCTTCTTCAGGTAAAGAAACCAGCTAGGTTGGATTAAGGTTCCACTCTACTCCTGTATGACTTCAGCTTCACTTCATCTGTGAAAACCTGATTTCAAAATAGGTCATATTCTGAGGAAGAGGGTGAGGACTTCAGCATGTCTTCTTAGGTGATACAGTGAACCCATAACTTTGCCTTTTATAAAATTTAAAGAGAATCACGTAGTTTAGAAAGGAAGCTATAGAAGATTTTCTAACTCTAGTCAAATAACATTTTTTTAAAAGACATTCAGTGACTTTTCTTCATGTATAGATGAGAAGATATATAAAAGAGTGATGTTAATTTCTTACAGAGTTTTAGGGATCTTGATAATATATGTGATATCTAATAAAATGAACCTCCCTCTATTTTAATCATACTGAGCACATAATTCGTTGACATATTGAACTTTATATACCTGAAAACAGATGTTAAAGTCATAGTACACATGCACGAAGTTAAAAGTTTTAGTTAGGAATATCAATATGGGTTGAAGAGATTAAATACAGCATATGCTTCAAAAATTGTTCTCGTATAGGCCATCCTTACACTATTTACAAACATTCCTCTCCCTCTGTTTCCCTTCTTTACTCCCTGCTTCCTCTCTCTGTCTTTGTTTATACTATTATATTTAAACCAAGAATAAATTTAAAATCCCTAAAATATATATATGTGAAGTATATTTTACCTATTATATATATATTATATATATAAATTGTTATTTTAACGTGCATGCTTTTAAATCTAAATTTTCATATGTAAATATGTAACATGTACTTTGTGATATAATAAACATAAGCTTATGTTACATAATAAAGTTCAGTTCAGTCGTTCAGTCATGTCCGACTCTTTGCAACTCCATGAATTGCAGCACTCTAGGCCTCCCTGTCCATCACCAACTTCCGGAGTTCACCCAAACTCTTGTCCATCGAGTCAGTGATGCCATCCAGCCATCTCATCCTCTGTCGTCCCCTTCTCCTCCTGTGCCCAATCCCTCCCAGCATCAGAGTATTTTCCAATGAGTCAGCTCTTCGCATGAGGTGGCCAAAGTATTGGAGTTTCAGCTTTAGCACTGGTCCTTTCTTCACAGTCCAACTTTCACATCCATACATGACAACTGGAAAAAGCATAGCCTTGACTAGATGGACCTTTGTCAGCCAAGTAACGTCTCTGCTTTTGAATATGCTATCTAGGTTGGNAGGTATGACCTAAATCAAATCCCTTACGATTATACAGTGGAAGTGACAAAAAAGATTCAAGGGATTAGATGTGATAGACAAGAGTGACTGACAGGGAAGCCTGGTATGCTGCAGTTCATGGGGTCACAAAGAGTCGGACACGACTGAGCAACTGAACAACAATAACACGTTCTTCCAGAACCTATCTTCAACTGAAAAGTGGAAATTCAATAACAGCAGTACCTATTTCAAAAGATTGCTGTGAGGGCAAATGTTAATATGGGTAGTATTCCTACTGCTGTTGTCAAGCACAGTGAAGGTGCTAATATTTGAATCTAATATCAGAAATCCAAAAGTTTGAAAGAATTGACAGCTCTGTACCTAACAGAATATTTTTTTGATGAAAATAACAGAAAACTGAACTCGAACTGGTTAAGTGCTCATGGGGATTCACTGGTACCTATAACTGAAAGGTCCATAGGAAACGCCAGCATCAGGCATTGTTTACGTAAGGTCCAGCTCGACTTCTCTGCAGTTCTCCTGGTTCTGCTCACCTCTACGGGAGGCCTCTCCTGCAGGCTGGCTCCCCCAACTGCTGTATTATGCCTACTAGCAGCTACCAAGGCAACATACTTTCTCCTTCACATCCAGGGAAGAGAGAAAGTGACTTCTCACAATGAACAAGAGTCCTCAGCTTTGGAGGCCCTTGAACTAGCCATTGTGACCGGGTCAATGCCATGTGCGGGAGTGGGCAGGCTGAATGGAGAGGTATCACACAGTGGGAAAGATGTCATGAATGTCGCAAAGACAACCAGGATGTCCACTACATTAACACAATACATGCTTAGTGGATGACAATGTATTCCAAGGAGTTTTGTTTTTAAGGAAAAAAAAAAAGTACCGATGAAGAAACATTGGATTCTGAGGTTTCTAGGATCCTAATAAGCCCAGGGCTTCCCTTGTGGCTCAGATGATAAAGAATCTGCCCACAATGTAGGAGACACAGGTTTGATTCCTGAGTTGGGAAGATCTCCTGGAGAAGGGAATGGATACCTATTCCAGTATTCTTGCCTGGAGAATCCCATACACAGAGGAGCCTGGCAGGCTACACAGTTCATGGGGTCACAAATGGCAGGGAGTACCAATAGATAAGGACTTCCCTGGGCGTCTAACGGTTAAGACTTGGCCTTCCAATGCAGGGGGTATAGGTTCCACCCCTGGTCAGAGAGCTAAGACCTCACATGTCTCATGGCCAAAAACCCAAAACATAAAACAGAAGCAATATTGTCACAAATTCAATAGACTTTTTGGGCTTCCATGGTGGCTGAGACAGTAAAGAATCCTCCTGTCAATGCAGATGACATGGATTCAATCCCTGACTCAGGGATCTCCCTGGAGATCCCTAGGTCTCCCCTGGTGGGCTACAGTCCCTATGGTCACAAAGAGGAGGACATGACTGAGCGACTAACACTTTCACTTTCAGGAGCAGGCAAGGAGCTGGCAGGGACTCTGATCTGCCCAACAGAAATCCCAGACAGTAACCCTCCAATTCCTACAAATCTGAAATCAAATGGAAAAACTGAAGGATAAAACTTTCCCAGAATTGGGAAGCGGTTTTTAACAATGAAAGCTCCTCTCCTTGCTTTTCCACAGGAAATCCATGAACACTCAGTACCACTGGAAAGGCAGAAGCACTGACATAAAAGTGGTCTCTTCTTAGAAATTGGAGAAGGAAATGGCAACCCACTCCAGTGTTCTTGCCTGGAGAATCCCGGGGATGAGGGAGCCCGGTGGGCTGCCATCTATGGGGTCACATAGAGTCGGACACAACTGACATGACTTAGCAGCAACTTAGGAAGAAAGTAAAAGTCCCAGAACCAACCTCTTAAGGTGATATCCTTTTGCCTAAATAATGCATTTGCCTGGGCCTGAAGGGCTCATTTGACTGTAAGATATTGAGATCCACTCAAGGTATGTAAGTAAAAAAAGGAATTTATTGGATGGAAACCAAGTATTTCCCAGCCAGCAATTAAAGCTGGCCTCAAAAGGGACTGGATTCACTTGACCAGGAAGTGAATGTTGATTTGCTTTAGTCTCCTCTCTGTCACGATCAGCTTTCCTGGGTCAGCTTGTTCATGGGTCAGCCTTGGTTTTATGTAGTCCTTATTCAAGAGCCGCTTCTACATTTAGGGTCAGGTATCTGCCTTTGGCGTAAGAGTGATGGCTGGGGAGGGCATGATCACCAGGTTAGTTCTGCTGCACACTTGGGAGGAGCTATGTCAGCAGACTCTGAGAAGGGGATGAGCAGAAGAGTTAAAGTAACCGACACATGTTAGAAGTGTCAGTCCTTTCCTTTTCTATTATAGTACAGTCAGCATCACGGATTTCATAAAAACATCAGAGAAATCAAAACCAGTAAAGGAACATGGACTAAGTCTAGATTTACTAACCTCTCAACAGGGACTTCTGATGGGCAGATCAGAGTCTCTGCCATTCTACATTCTTATGTATCCTGTATACAGCACAATTTCTTAGTTCTGCATTTTTCTTACCTGCCACATACAGACACCCATGCTTGTCCTTGTAACTCATAGGACTGGAGAAAGGATAAAGAAATTATTGATGTGAAAGTACTTTAAATCATTTAAATGATGTTATTTACAGTCTGCACACTATCATGCATCTCTTCTGAATTCTAACTGAAACCTCACTGTTTCCATGGAAATACGAGTTCAAGGATTATTCATCAAAATAACCATTTGGGGTTACTTTTCCTAGGTGGACACAGATCTTATATCTACCACATAACTGTGCAGAAGAGTGTTTTACAAGTTATATAGCATATATATATATAGCTATATGCACAGCAGACATGAAAAAGGAGCACTACAAAGGTTATGAGAATCGGACCATAAAGAAGGCTGAGCACTGAAGAACTGATGCTTTTGAACTACGGTGCTGGGAAAGATTGAAGGCAGGAGGAGAAGGGGATGAAAGAGGATGAGATGATTGGATGGCATCAACTGACTTGATGGACATGAATTTGAGCAAACTTTGGGAGATGGTGAAGGACAGGGAAGCCTTCCTGAAGGACAGGGAGCCGACAGAAGCTCAGACAGTAAAGAATCTGCCTGAAATGCAAGAGACCCAGGTTCGATCCCTGGGTTGAGAGAAGGGGATGGCAATCTCCTTCAGTGTTCTTGCCTGGAGAATTCCACTGACAGAGGAGCCTGGTGGGTCCACAGGGCTGCAAAGCGTTGGACGTGGCTGAGTGACTAACACATTTGTCAGTAACTGGTTATCCGGTCTTAGGTATCTCAGTCGGCTTCTCCTGGTCTGCTTCCTAATTTGTAAAATGAGGAAGTTTTTAGGTACTAAAATTTAGGTAGTAGGTATTCTCTAATGCATCAGTTCCATTACTTTGTGCTACAGACAGGGCTCCAGAGTCTTAAAGAGCTACTGTACCTAGAAAAAGTTACATCTCAAAGGGGAGGTGAAAGAAAGCACAGTATTCCTCACATGTTTATTTTCTGAGTACATTTAAAGTCTAAATCTTATTTAATGTCTGAGGCAACATGTTTTCATGTCTGAGGAGATCGTGTCCATCTTCTTCATCCCCATCACGAGGGGAGCAAAAGTGGAAACACCAAAACAAATTTTTAAAATT
Source organism: Neotragus pygmaeus (assembly GCA_006410875.1). Classification (NCBI taxonomy): domain Eukaryota; kingdom Metazoa; phylum Chordata; class Mammalia; order Artiodactyla; family Bovidae; genus Neotragus; species Neotragus pygmaeus. The sequence continues at coordinate 209,265 of SJYV01036106.1, forward strand.
TTAAATTAAAAGAAAAACCAACTTTACTACCAAAATGATCGAAAAAACGAAGTCCATGAAAAAAAACACAAGTAAACGCCAAACAGCAAAATTCCAGTCTGTCAAATACAGTTATGTGTGATTAAAACTCCACAGTTGAATTATTTAAACTCAGTAACTAGCAGGCCCAAGCAAACAAACATCATCCAGTACAGAAATCATCATCCCAATTATGCCACAATCCAAAACAAATCTCTCAACAAAGGGGAAAACTTGTTGCTTCAAAAGAACAAACAGGAACAGATCAGAAATTTCTTTAGCTTTTGTAGGAATAAGTTAGGCTAACAAATGTTCCTTTTGAAAGGAAAAAGTTAAAAATTATTAGCCATTCTTTGTTCTGATTTAAGAGGTGAGCCATGACTCATGGAAAAAGGACTTGTTTCCTATCAGATGACTTATAGCCTAGTTGCCTGGTCCTCACAAGAGGCCCCCCGGGTAATTGTCTTCTCCTGTTAAAAATTACCTAGAGCATTATTCCTTCAGAAATTGGCTAACCGCCGCAAGGTGGTCAATCATTCTTCTACAACATGATGAATTCCAATGAATTCCAGACCTATCTCTGTAAAGGTCAAGCTATGTCCGCCAATCGGTTTGTTCAGAGTGTCTTCGCCCCTCCTATACCTGCTTGCAGCTTTAGTGTATAAAAACTGTTTTGTAACTGAAGTCGGGGTTCGTTCGCTCCTTTCGAGGAAGTTCGAACCCCGGCGCGCCGGTTCAATAAACCCTCTTGCTTTTTGCATCGAATTCGAGTCTTGGTGATCTGTGAGGCGACGTTTCCCGAGAATAGGCCTTTCTGGGGCCTAACANCTTGTTGTTTATCTATTTATACATAGTAGTTTTGATAGCTAAAATAAAAAAACACAATAGAAAGAATGGAGAGCAGACTGATACAGAAGAACACTGAAGTGATCTAAAAGATAGAATAACGAAAACCACTCAATCACAACAGCAAATTTTTTTAGATGAGCAATCTAAGAGATCTCTGGAATAACACTAGGCATTTCAATATTCACAGTATAGAGGTTCCAGAAGGAGAAGGAAGAAAGGGACTGAAATGATATTTTTAAAAATTATGACTGAAAATCCCCTTCATGGATTACACCTTGTGGTGTATTGCAATGAAGCCCAAACAGACACACACCCAGATGTATCATAATTAAAGTGGCATAAGTTGGAAAAGAGAGATTTCTAAAGGCAGCAGGAGTAAAACAAAGAGTCTTATATAAGGGAATCCCCATAAGGCTATCAATTGATTTCTTGGGAGAACTGAGATTTTTAAGTATATTTGAAAAAAGGAAGTAAAAATTAACAAGTTTAAGTAAACACCCTATAGTTCTGAGTTGGAATTGGAAGTACCCAGATGAACCCATGATGTAGTTAAGAGAAAAAAAAAATTATCTCTATCTTCGTCCACTAAAAAAAGGCCTAGAAACAAAGACCAATTCAGTATCAATGGGCATGTTTAGCATCTACATTACAATCTCTAAATACCATTTCCCATTAATATGAATCAGAGTTCCTTGGTGAACTAGCTAATTCTATATGTTGGGCAGGAAATTTTCATGATGACCCAGAAACATCTTGTTACACAAAAGAGGCGGAAGCTGTTATCAAAGACTGCTAGCATCAATGTCAAAAGGACTCAGGAGTAAACCAGAAAAGGTATCACAGATCACAAAGGGGCCAATTTGAAGATGAACTAGGACAACTACACAAAGACTGAAACACATCAAATACGCTAACATTCATGAGTTCTTAACAACACTTTAAAAAAGGGAAGAATAAACAAACGGTCACTTTTGGAAAGTGAATGAAAACCAACTTTTGTTGCTGTTGTTCTTTTTATTACGGTGAAATACACATGACATGAAATGTACCACTTAAACATTTTAAAATGTACACTTCAGTGACATTAAGTACATTCACACTGTTGAACAACCATCAGCACCATCCATCTCCAGAACTTTCTCACCTTCCCAAATTGAAACTCTGTGCCCATTAAACACTAACTCCCCATCCCTTCTCCCCCCCTAGTCTCTGTCAATCCCATTATTTTGAACTGGAAAATAAAGGTTAAAAATGAAGCATTTATCCTGCTTTTCCCATAAGATCTGCATCTCAGGGTTAAAAAAAAAAAAAGAAAAAGAGAGGTTACTTTTTTTTAGAAGTACTCCAGGTAATAAATAAAGAAGAAATGTTAAAATTAAGTGTCACCGGGACTCCCCTGGTGGTCCAATATTTGGGAATTCACTTGCCAGTGCAGGGGACACAGGTTTAACCCCTGGTCAGGGAAGACTTTACATGCTGCAGAGCAACTAAAGCCATGCATTGCAACTACTGAGCCTATGCTCCGAAACAAAAGAAGCCACCGCAATGAGAAGCCCACACACCAAAACTAAGAAGAACCCTGCTTGCTGCAAGTAGAGAGAGCCCACGTGCAGCAATGAAGACTCAGTGCAGCCAAAAATAATAAAAAATTAATTTAAAAATAAAGTTCTTTTAAAAAAAAGTATCATTTTGCAAGCTCCAATAAATTAATAAATTAAGACAATGGCTACCTAATGGCTGATGACATCACAAAAGAAAACATTTTACTTCTGACACTTTCAAGTACAAACTGTGGGGCTTTCCTCATGGTCTAGTGGCTAAGACTCCATGCAGGAGGCCTGAGTTCGATCCCTGCTCAACGAACTAGATCCCACATGCTGTAACGGAGCGTTCCCATGCCATTGCCACAACTAAAAGATTCCTCATGCAGCAACTAAGACCCACTGTAGGCATATGAACAGATGAAAACAAATAAATCTATTTTTAAAATAAAGTACAAAATGCCTGTCCTAGAGAATCTAAATGATACTCTTGCCCATGTGCCCACTGTTTATTAAATATAATCACTGAAGTCCTAAGAGATTTTGTTATTTTTTAACGAGTTCTATGGGTAGATAAGTTTGGCAATCATTGATTTATATAAACTTAATCTGATTCCCTTGGTGTAAAGTACAAACTGAAACTGCCATGGATAAATATCACACAAACATGTACCACCACAACAACAAAATGACCTGACGGGATCAAGACTAGAGCTAATTCCTAAATGTGTAAGAAATGAACGAACAGAAGAACATATTTAATGACACCATGGAGATACAGTCAGCAAAATACAAACCATGAGGAAAGCTAGGGAAAATGATCTGATTTTTCAATAAAAAGCAAACAGATAAAGAAAGAAAAATTCAAAAGAAAGATAGAAAACCTAAGTATCAGAAGAGACTCAATATCAAACAATTATAATGTATAAATCTTATTTTGACCTTCATTCAGCAAATGATCCACTTAAATATATAACTTGTAAGAAAACTGAAGTAGTATAACCCTAAGTGGTTATGATATTAAGGAATTAATTATATTTAGGTNAAGAGACTCAATATCAAACAATTATAATGTATAAATCTTATTTTGACCTTCATTCAGCAAATGATCCACTTAAATATATAACTTGTAAGAAAACTGAAGTAGTATAACCCTAAGTGGTTATGATATTAAGGAATTAATTATATTTAGGTAATGATTAAACACTAATGTTATATTTTAAAAGTCCTTGGAGAAATATCTTTAGAGATTCAAGATTCAGATGTCTTAGATTTTTTTCAAAATAATCAGGGGTAAGGACATAGAAGAAACAAAAAAGGGTCATAAATTGATCATTGTTAAAACTGGGCAATAGAAAAAAGGATTCACTATAATGTTTTATCCACTTTTTGCATATGTTTGGAAGTTTTAAATGGCAACCCACTCTAGTACTCTTGCCTGGAGAATCCCACGGAATGAGGAGCCTGGCAGGCTACAGTCCACGGGGTTGCAAAGAGTCGGACACAACTGAGCGACTTCACATTCATATTTGGAAGTTTTGTAACAATTTTTTTTTTAAGGAAGAAAACTAAAACCCCAAATGCAATTCTTGGGTCTAGTGCATAATTCAAATTAGCTTTAGTCAAGTAACAGCTTTTATTACAATTAAGAAACTATTGATCTTCAATAACCTAAAAACAATTGAAATTCATGCTTTTCTTCTGCTATCCATGAAAATGATTTTCAGGACTAATTAAATTTCAAATAACTGTGACTTTTCAGGGTGATATAAAGCTCAGTAAATCTTACTGCTAATGTTGGTTAAACAATTTAAATAATTTCAATTTTAAAATTTCTAAAGATATTGGACAAATCTTCACTCAAGCTTTCTTTTTTCAAAGGTTGAAAGTGAAAAATGTGTTAGTCGCTCAGTTGTGTCCAACTCTTTGTGACCCCATGGACTGTAGCCCACCAGGCTTCTCTGTCCATGGGATTCTCTAGGCAAGAATACTGGAGTGGGTTGCCATGGCCTCCTCCAGGGGAGTTTCCAGACTCAGATATCCAACCTGTATTTCTATGTCTCCTACATTGGCAGGCAAGTTCTTTACCAATAANGACTGTAGCCCACCAGGCTTCTCTGTCCATGGGATTCTCTAGGCAAGAATACTGGAGTGGGTTGCCATGGCCTCCTCCAGGGGAGTTTCCAGACTCAGATATCCAACCTGTATTTCTATGTCTCCTACATTGGCAGGCAAGTTCTTTACCAATAACACTACTTGGTAAGCCCTTAATAAGATGTAACATGAATGTGTTAGTTGCTAAGTTGTATCCAACTCTGGGATGCCATGGAGTGTAGGCTGCCAAGGTCCCCTGTCCATGGAATTCTCTAGGCAAGAATACTGGAGTGGGTTACCATTTCCTTCTCCATGGGATCTTCTCAACCTGGGAATCGAACCTCAGTCTCCTGCATTGCAGGCGGATGCTTTAATGACCAAATGAAAATGTTTCTACCTTCTTTAAAATTGTTGTTGAAGACAACATCCTTTACATTTATTTCCTGGAGCTCTTTATGCTGCTGCTGCTGCTGCCAAGTCGCTTCAGTCGTGTCTGACTCTGTGTGATCCCATAGACAGCAGCCCACCAGGCTCCCCCGTCCCTGNTCCCTGGGATTCTCCAGGCAAGAATACTGGAGTGGGTTGCCATTTCCTTCTCCAAGCGAGCTCTTCATACATGTTCCAAATCAAAAGTTTTTTTTATAACTCACTTTCATAAAAACTTTTTCTTTTAAGGTGTATAAATCTTTTTAATCATTCAATAAATAGTATAATGAATTTCCTGCCTTTTCTGTTATTGTTGTTCTAGCCTCCCAGGAAACTCCAAGATAAATTTAATTACTACTCTGTTTTTTAAGTGTCCCCTGCTTCCATTTTACATGATTTATAAATGTTTATATGAGTCATTATAAAAATGTACCCTTCAGAATTAGTAAAAACATGTCATTGATGCACACATCTCCAAAACAGGCTTGCATCTTATAGTTTTCCCAGAAGCATGTTCTTTTTATTTAAAATTACACTAATAACGATATCTTATATCTTACTAGAGCTTAGATTTGAAAAAATGTGAAAATGTCTTCAACAACTATAAATGTAATAGGAAAATACTACTGTAGAAGAACATTAAAACTAGAAAAACCAGGGATGGAGTTAAGCCTTATTAAACACTTCAACTTATCTACCATATTTCAAAGAGCTATTTCTCACGTCTCACCTTTTAAAAATTAATATGTGTTGAAGGAATAGGCCTTTGTTAAACACAATTATTTGAAAACATTTTATATCCAGCTTATACTCTTTGTTCCAACAGAAAATGTTATGCAAGCTTCACATTTTGACATTAATATAAAATTTCCCAGAATCATGTGTATAAACACTTTCTCTCAGATCCTAATTATTCAACAAAGCATACTGGATCAATGACTTTAAATAACCACTACTGTCACTATCATTTGACTACCATACCATTAATCAACCACATCTTCTGGGGAGGAGGAGAATAAACATATCCACAATATGTATATTATAAAAATCATTTCTAGAGTGGACCTCTGGAGCAAAGTTTAGGATCAGCACTAATGCCCATCTACCTTACAAGCTAACTGAATCTCATCAGGCTTTTTCTTCATAAAAATGTATTTTAGAAATTATTATCTGAGCTGAATGTTAATAATATTAGCAGAACCTTTTGTGTTGTATTTGAAATGCATAATAATATTTTCAAATTATCTTGTTATGCTAACCAATGAATATTGTGTTTCTCTCAAGGATGTACTAATTTTATAGCAGATTTCAAGGGCCATACATTCCTGGAAGATATTACCAGGCACTTCTCCCTGATGGATTTATTTCTTCTTTTTCCATATTCTTAGAGGTCTTGTAATTTCCTTCACTTTCTAGCATTTATTCAAACCTTTCCATGTGGCTTTACTTGGCTATTGTGAGGGAAAAGACAATATAATCTGGTGGTTAAGGACAAGGGCTTTAGAAACCCAGATGGGTTCTGCTTTCTACCTGTGTGACTTGGTACATGGCTTCTAATAAACCTGGGCATTAGTATCTTCATTTAAGAAATTAGGGTGATACCCAACTTGCAGGCATGTTACAAAGATTCTACAGTAATATGTATGAAGAGCTTGATACAGTGTCAGGATGACAATTATTTCAGCATTTTGGTTACACTTTTGCTGAGAACCAAATATGCAACTTTCTGGCCCAACCTGTGCAGTGAAAAAGAAGGATAAGGTATCAGCAGAAAATTCCCAGGACTGGAAGTTATGGACCATCTTCTACCCTGGTGACTGGGCATCTAGTCAGGGCTACAAAGCATCATGCAAGTAGCTGGGGACACAGAGGAGCACAAGGAATGGTCACTGCCTTTAAGGAGCTTACAGCCTTTTAGACATGAAATGCCACCAATTAAAAACAAAGCAAGAGAGAAACAAAAAGGGGAGAAGAGACAAATCTCCCTTGCAGGAAAATTCCCAATAATTGATGTAGCTACTCTGCCCTCAAGGAGGCTGATAACTCCTTACTACTTAAGGATACACATCCTGCCAAAGAGGACAATATGGAAAGGGGGAACAAAAGAGTAGCTTTACCATAGAGAAACCTGACAAACACTGCCTCAGCCAGATGACCAAGGTCAACATCAACAGTGATAAGTCACGCTGATACTATGTAACCTTGATATGATGTGATGTATTACGTTAGCCCTGTGGTCCTCCTTTCTGAAACACATAACCCCAGTCTAATGGTGAGAAACACATCAGACAAATCCCAACTGAGGAACACTGTACAAAATACCTGACCAGTACTTAAGATGTCGAGGTCATCAAGGTCATCAAAATAAAGAACACTGAGAAAGTGTCACAGCGCAGAGTCTAAGATGACAAGCTGACTAAATGCAAGGTGGTATCCTGGATAGGATCCTGGAAGAGAAAAAGGACATTAGATAAAAACTAAGGAAATCTGTATAAAACAGCTATTTCAATTAATGTTAAGCACTAGCATTGGTTCACAAATTGCAACAGCTGTACCATACTAATGTTAGAAGTTAATAACAGGAGAAACTGAGGGTGTGGCATACAGGAACTCTACTATCTTATCAATTTTTCTATAAACCTAAAGCTGTTCAAAAGCCTAAATGTATAGAGTATTGGTCAGGACTGACTGATATCCCTTTAAAAAATGAAAACAAAATACCAACAAGAAGAACATAAAAACTTCAGGGTAAGAGCAGATTCATACTTAGGTAAAAACAAAACAGAGCAGACCTATAAGCTAAAGGTTGTCTATGTAGACAATGAGCCAAATCCACTCAGAGATCCATCTGATACTTATCTTCAGCAGCATCCCAAAGCCTGAAGATGCCATTTAGGATATCAGTTTCTGAGGCAGCCCACTCTCTTCTCAATGCCAACACATTCTGTGATCAGACATCATATATATGCAGGAAAAACTGCTTTTGAAAATGAGTTTCAACCTTTCTGTTAAGGGTTGTTTTCAAACAACCATCAGGCCAGAAGATGCTTTCATGTTTTATTAGGGAAACACAGTAGGGACATTTAAAGTGGAATTGTAATGAGATCCAACCAGTCTATCCTAAAGGAAATCAGTCCTGAATATTCTTTGGAAGGACAGAAGCTGAAGTTAAAACTCCAATACTTTGGCCATCTGATTCAAAGAGCTGACTCATTGGAAAAGACTCTGATACTGGGAAAGATTGAAGGCGGGAGGAGAAGGGGATGACAGAGGATGAGATGGTTGGATGGCATCACTGACTCAATGAACATGAGTTTGACTAAACTGCGGGAGTTGGTGATGGACAGGGAGGCCTGGCGTGCTGAGGTCCTTGGGGTCGCAAAGAGTCAAACACGACTGAGCAACTGAACTCAACTGTAATGAAAAGATAATGAAAGAAGAATGAAAAATTACAACTAGTAACTTAACCTCTAACATTGACCTAAGTATTATGCCCTCTGAGCAGTGCATTAGAATTACCTGGAGAACTTTAAAAACTCCTCAGGCCCTTGCCCTGGCTCAAATCAATTAGAATCTCTGGGGGTGGGGTCCAGGCTTTAGTACTTTTTAAAGCTCCCTAGGTGATTGCATTGGCAGCCCAGTTAGGAATCCTCTGCTCTACAGGGAGTTAGTCTAAACTTTGAAAATCAAACACTCTTAAAAAGCTGAATTAAACCAGGCATCCTGGGAGTACAAAACCCTGAGATATTACTCAGTTGAATATAAAACTATAATTTTAACAATTTGTCTTTTTAAGTCAAATGTACACAGATTTGACTTTCCGTCCTTTTTCAGATGTTTCCACAGCAGAAACAATTACCTGTTAAGTTCAGATTTTTGCCCCCTCAGTATACTTGAGGTAAGCATGAGGTACAAACTAACTGAGAATAATCATTCCCATTCCCCCACCCTCCGTGGCTGGCCTTTCAAAATAGAAAAATAGACTTCTCTTAAATGTTTCAAAACAAAATAATTAAGATGTATCTTTGGGTAAATAACCTATGAAACCCAATGAGGTATTTCCTTTAATTTTTAGTAGTTACAGACTCAGGATCAGTCATGAAAATAGTTGCATAGTTCTGACTCTGCCAAATGGCTCAGTGACATTACATCAGAGGAGGGCTGCGCCCTGTGGGAGTTCTGAATAGCATGCACCTTTCAGCCACGTGCGTACTGCCTGCTGAGCTGTGGAGTGGTAGTCTTTTTCCAAGATGTGAACTCTTCCTAAATAGATAAAACAGCATCACGACAATTTGCCCAGCCTAATTGGAGGAGGTTATCCAAACCTGACTGAGGATGCCCAACAAAGATAAAGACAGCTTTAATTGTCCCAAAGGCTTAAAACTACTCCCAAGGAAAGTATCAGTGGCAGTGACTAGAAGCTGGGTTTCTAAGAAGAGGGTAGGTCTTTCTACCATGAGAGGGATTAAATCTTTAAGGCAGCCTCTTTTTCTCCAAAAGGCATTTAGATAGTAAAGGGGAATGAAATTAACCCTCCCTCATCCCTCACCTGGTTCAATACTGACTCGTTTCAGATGGAGAGGACCACTGTAAAAGCATGATAGCACCTGGCTTCTAGGTGGTGGTGTATGTTTGTTTCCGAGGTATAGGAATACTATTCAGCAATAAAAAGGAAGAAAATAGGCATACATGCTATACATGAAGGAAACTCAAAAACACTGTGCTTAGTAAAAGCAGCCAAGTATTGTATCATTCCATTTATGTGAAACACCAGCAAAAGACAACTCTTTAGAGACAGGAAGTAGGTTGGTGTTGCCTAGGGATCGGTGGCCAACAGTCTGAAGGAGCCCTCTTGGGGTGCTGGGAGTGGTCGAAAACGGGATTGCGGTGATGGTCGTGTAACTCTGTATGTAGTAAACTTATTAAAAACGGTGGGAATTACTGAAAAGGGGTGGATTTTATGATACAAAAATTACTGATTGTTCTTTAAACCTAAATAAAGTCCTATTCTTTGGATTAAAAAAAAAAA
>SJYV01036106.1:219341-246477 GCA_006410875.1 Neotragus pygmaeus
CGCTGCTTCACCCCGGGGCGGGGCAGGGAAGAGGCGGTGGTGCGGGCGGGGCTGGATGGCCGCCACCCGGCCCCCGGGGACCCGCTCGCACCCGCTCCCCGCGCGCCCCCCGCACAGTGCTCATGCGCGCCGCGCAGCCTTTATAGCCGCGCGGGAGCCGCGCTTTCCGCACTCGGGCGCAGCCGGGCGGATCCGACTCAGGTGCAGAGCCCCCGGCGTCCGGCGGGGGCTTGAGGGTCCCTGCCGCCAGCCAGTTCTCTCTCCCCTCTGTCGCTCGCAGCCTCTTCTGTCTGTCTTCATAGCGCACGCTCCTCCTGGTCCGGGGTTGCACCTCGATTCTGGGTTTAGCTCGGTTTGCAGCCCGAGCGTCGCCTCCAGCTAGAGAAGGGGGCACGAGCTCCCGGGCAGCGGCGTCTCAGGGCTCCCCCTTTCCTTGGCCGCCCCTGGGTTTCGGAGGAGTGCGGTGGGAGGCGGGGAGGGGGGGGCGGACCCCGTAGGCGCGGGCGGGCTTGGTGGGGGTGGGCACGCAGGGGTCTCGGTTGCATTCTCCGTCTCTCCCAGGTCCGAGTAGCCCCTCTTCCACCAACCATGTGGGCATCCTGGATCTCGGTTCTCTGCCTCGGTGGGTACGCGCCCCTCCCCGCCCCCTTCCTCTCGCACCGAGCGAGGTGGAAGCTGGAGTCAGCCCTCGCGCTGTCCTCTCTCCGCAGGTGTCTGTCTGCTGCTGCCGCCGGAGCCGGTAGGCAGCGATGGAGCCGGTGAGTTGCGGGTCCCGGCTCGCGGAGCAAGGCTTCGTCCGGGTGGTGGGATGGGCTGCGGGCGGGCTCGTGGAATCGCGCTCAGATGGAGCCGCTGGGCCAAGGCCGGGTACCGGAGCGTCAGGGCGCGAGGGCTGGCACTGGTGCCTGGCTCACCCCATTCATACCCACAGCCCATCTACTCCAGCTTCCCCGTTTGTCGCTTGCGAAGGAGCTCCTGGGGTCCGATGGGGACAGTCTTCCCAAGGTGCGGAGCAGGAAGCCTCCCACATTCCCCTCCCCCCAGCAAGCCGAGCCGACTGTCAAGGCTAGGGGTTTTCTTGAGCCCCACCGAGGAAAACACTAGTCCCGGGTGTTTCACAGCGTTTGGAATTAGGGAGAAGCCTTCAGACTGTCAGAGGGTACAGAGAGAGACAGAGAGGTTTGGGGCTTGAGAGACTCTTACGTCGTTGTCCCATCTCGTTTGACCCTCTTTCTGTGTTTCCAGGAATGACCCCCATAAAAGCATCTATGGGCTCATTTCACATTCGAGAGAATCTAAAAATAGTTTGTTCCCCATCTAGAAGTCCGAGTAAGGGTGTGTGGTTCGGTGTATTTTATAAAATGTAAGAAGCAGACTCTCTTCAAAATCTATCCTTTATTTTCCTTGAAAGGAGAAATGAAGGTAAGTATTGCAGATGACTGTATTCAGCGCCCCCTGACACACACACACACACACACTAAAGTCAGAGCTGGCAGCTAAAGGCTGAGCCTCTCTGGTGCGTCCGAAACTGGGAGGCAGGATTGAGGCTGTTTGGTAACAGGCATGAAGCACACAGCACGAGGCTGCTGGTTTGGGTAAGGATTTTAACTGGCCCAGCAATCTAGAGTGGTTCAGAGCATTCATAGTCAGCATTGTACTTTTCGTGGAGTCCAGGGTACAGCTTGGCACACAGAGCTCTTAGATGAGGCTCCTTGTTAGAGGCAGGATACTCAGTTGGGCAGTATGACCAGATAGCATTACTATCTTGGGGAAAAAAACAAACATTTTTTCTGAAATTATTAACATGTTTCAAAAGGTTTGGATAACCACAATTNACAGAGCTCTTAGATGAGGCTCCTTGTTAGAGGCAGGATACTCAGTTGGGCAGTATGACCAGATAGCATTACTATCTTGGGGAAAAAAACAAACATTTTTTCTGAAATTATTAACATGTTTCAAAAGGTTTGGATAACCACAATTTCCAGTGTTTGGAAAATAGTATTTAATAACAATATTTAATAATTCACTTTAATAACAATATTTAATAATTCACAGCAAACTGAATTAATGTTTATTAAGGTATCTTGTTACATGTTGCCAAGGGCTTGTCTCTAACATCTTTTGTAGTAGTAACTGCAATTATTCATCAAGTTGATCATGTAAAACCTTAGAATTAGCGCAGGCAGATTCTGTACTGTCTGAGCCGCCGGGGAAGCCCTCAGTATTAACAGTACCTTCTAAAACTGCATTCACTGCCTGATATCTCTCCCTGCACAGATCTGGGGCAGAAATAAGCTGGTTCAATTCAGATAAAAATGCTCTGTTCTGAAGGGGACTAACTTCTCTGTTTCCTGCCCTGCAGGAGAGGTAGAATTTTCCTTGATCTGTGTGACTTTGGGCAAATTAACCTCATGGCTTTATTTATTTCAGCAAAAATGAATGGTTGAGCTAAATGGTATTCTTTAAAGTGAAGCATCTTTTGACTGATTTGCTTTAATTTTAATGCACGGCACTTGACGAAAACTGATATAAATGGCCCTCCGAAGTAAAGGATGACTTCAATTTGTGTGTGTCATGAAAATGTTCCTCAGAGGTTCAACCCAGATTTAATATCTTCACCTCAGGCAACTATGTACACAATTATAATCAGAGTTGAGATTCTTGTATTTCTAGAATGAATTAATAAATGGCCAATGACTAACATTATTTTCTAGTTCTCATATATTTCTAAACTAATAAGAACTGAGAAAATTCTCCCAGTAGACTTTATAGTGACTGAGGACTAGATTAACTGGAAAACTTATTTTTGGCTTGCTAAAATCTGGAATGGAGGAAAGCATACCTAAGTCAATATTCTTAACAAAAAGTGTAGAAATTAGGAAAGTAAAATTTTAATCTCACATCCTAGTTCCCCCACCACTACAAAAAGTCCTCAGAAGGGTTATTACATTCTCTCCTTTCTCTTCAGTTCCAATTGCTATCACATGCTTTACCAGAGGCCTGGACATTAGGAAAGAAAAAGCAGATGTCCTCTGCCCAGGCGGCTGCCCTCTGGAGGAGTTCTCCGTGTTTGGGCACATAGTGTACGCGTCTGTGTCAAGCATATGTGGCGCCGCTGTCCACAGGTAAGCCCGGATACACGAAGGGGAGAGGAAAACAAGTGTGATTATTTCCTTTCCCTCATTAGCCATCTAGACACCCCCTCTCACCTATTCTTTCTTTTGGTACCAATCTTGGCCATAGAAGATGGATACATTTTTAAGATTTTCCTGGATTTCCTTGAATCACCAACTGCATAAGGGAAGCTTTCTAAATAAAGGCAAATTGCATTATTTTTTGATAGCATGGTTCCCGTGATTCTAAAACACTCCCAGGGCTTCCCTGGTGGCTCAGATGGTAAAGAATCTGCCTCCAATGCAGGAAATCTGGGTTCAGTCCTTGGGTTGGGAAGATCCCCATGGAGGAGCAAACGGCAATGGCAATTGTCCAGTATTCTTGCCTGGAGAATCCCACTGACAGAGGAGCCTGGTGGGCTACAGTTCATGGGGTCGCAGAGTTGGACATGACTGAGTGGCTAAGCACAGGAAAAATTCCTAACCATGTACTCTATTAACGAGTGTTTACTATACAGCAGTCATTATTTTAACTTCCAAGACAATGGTACAGGTGTACAAGGTAGGTACAATTTTACCCCATCTTACAGATGAGGAAATTGGTTTCAGAGAGTTGTCAAGTTTCTAGCCCAAGGTTACTACTGTTAGCAAGTGCCAGAGCTGGGACTGAAAGCCCAGGTCTGCCTCCAGAGCCCATATTCATCACCACTCTGCTATCCTGCAAGAGAATGGCCAGGATGACACTTCTTTTCAATGAAGTCCAAGGACAGGTAGTTAAGTATTTTGGAAAACTAAGAAAATCATCTGATGCTCTTAACTCTGATCTTCTGAGCTATATGTAGGGAAGAGGATACTGCAAGTGTGTCCTTACTAACACCGAAGAAGTTTAACAGCACAAAACCATTTCCTTGGGCAGATTTCGTTCCTTGGCACTTTTTTAAAAAGGTTGATGGCTTCCCTGCTGAACTGTTTTCTTGATTAGTCAGAGCAAGAGATGCAACATAGCAGTATAAAGTCAGTCCAATGCCCCTGCAAAAGTGTAGATAGAATCTCAGCTGCTTTTCTTGTGTTGCAGGGGGGTAATTGGCAACTCAGGGGGACCTGTGAGAATCTATAGCCTGCCAGGTCGAGAAAACTATTCCTCAGTAATTGCCAATGGCATCCAGTCTCAGACGCTTTCCAGATGGTCCACTTCTTTCACAGTGACAAGTAGGTACAATTAAATTGTTCTTACTTTTGCATGAATATTTTCTCCCTAAACCCCAAGAATGTTTTCTGCTTTTCTCAGCTCAAACTCTTTGACTCTGATGGAAAAACTTGTGATCAAGCCTGGAGAGTTCAACTATGAGTTAAGGTCAGGGGATATGAAGGGTCAGGGACACACTCAAACCAAACTTGGGCTAATGGAGGGAAAAATCATCTTGCTGCCAGAAGATGGCAATAGAAACTTGAATTGCTTGCAGTCAGGATGCCCTGACATTTAACAAATAACTCTAAAAATAGAATGAGTGTGAATTCATTTTATGAATACCACTTAAGAATATGATACAGTAGATTCATTTTGGTTCTTTGAAACTAGATGCAGCAACTACTTCTGCAATTGCACCACTCTATTACATTTATCATCCTATAGAACTCTACATTATTCATTATTATTTGATGATAAAGAAGGAAGAGGGAAAACATAGTCTTCTTTTTATTTTAACAGAAGGCAAAAGTGGTACCCAGGAAGCCACAGGGCAAGCAGTGTCCACAGCACATCCAGCAACAGGTATGAAATACAGAACCTGTCTCCTAGTTGCCTGGCACAGCATTGGGAAGTTATAAATAAGTGTTATTGATAGAAGCTCTCCTTCTTTTTAAAATACTGATATATTAAATAAACACAAAGCAAGTGTCTTTACTGGTATATTGAGTAGGGAAACTTTCAGTATTTCAAACTCCTTATCCTTTATTTTCATTGGTAAACTCTGGTACCAAATGTTCTCTTGAAGTCCTACTGTTTCTCCCTGATTTGATAAACTATACCTGGAAACTGGTCTAAGCATCTTGAACTTCTCGTTCCATTTGTCATATAAAAAATAAATGAGGGCATGTCTATCTTAAAAATAGCCAGGGATCGTCCTTTCAAAGACTATGGCAATTTAAAGTCAAAGAAACGAAGAACATTAGAATCTGAGTTTCCAATCCTGCCTCAATTGTGGGTTTGGGATATCAAAGTCATGGATTGGGGGCACATTAAATATGGTAGGTCTGTAGGTCTACTACAGTCCTAACTTCTTTTTTGGAGGCATTACTTCCCTATTCCAGAAAATCATAAGGAAATTGAGAATGCCCCTCCTTATCACGAGCTTTTTCCATGTGGGTGTCCTTCTGTGGAACTATCTTCCTGTTGATAATGCCAAGTGCTTCTTTTGTTTTAGGTAAACGACTAAAGAAAACACCGGAGAAGAAAACTGGCAATAAGGGTAAGAGTCTGGATATCCATTTTGGAATATAACATTTTTTCTCTCTGCTTTCTTCTTCTTGAAACTGCTAACAGAAAGATTTGTTTGGGTGTTCACAGACTGTAAAGCAGACATTGCATTTCTGATCGATGGAAGTTTTAATATTGGGCAACGCCGATTTAATCTACAGAAGAATTTTGTTGGGAAAGTGGCTCTAATGTTGGGAATTGGAACCGAAGGACCACATGTGGGCCTTGTTCAAGCCAGGTACCACCCTTGAGAAAATGGAAGGAGACTTCAATGATATCTTGAATGACAACAAATGATCCTTTTAGAGGGTACATTCATTTCAGTTTGGTATAAACATACTGAGTTGCAGACAGTCTGTATTCTCAAACTGTAAAGTCAGAATCTAAGACTGCCTGAGCAGACTGGTAAGTGCTTCCTCTTTTGGAATAAAAGGATTTAGAGAATCACATGCTACCATTTGAGGACCAGAGGCAGGCTAAAGTCTTATTGCTTATATAGATTACCTCTGCACATCTACTTTGCTCAATTCCTAGTTTCTCTTCACTGAAGGAGGAAGTTGTGATGTTTATTTCTCTTCCCTATCCTGTTGTTACTCTTTTTTAGCTCTTTCCATATTCCCTTGATTGGAAATCTGAAGCTTAATCTTTTATTTTATAATAATATACACTGATGTCTTTTAGGATTATAATATGCTTATTAGAAAAAGCTATAAAACATACAAAAAACAAATTTCCTAAATATACCCTTCAGAGATAATCAATATAAAATGTTATATTTCCTTTCAGTATTTTAAGAAAATATTTGATCATACTTATGTGCATTTCTTTTTCAAAAGCTCAGATTATAAACCTGCTTTTTTATCCCTCAGTATTTTGAACATTTCATATCACAAATATTCTTTGAAAAATGAATATGTTCCTTAGCATGATTTACTTAACCACTCTATTGTTTTTTCACGCTTGTCCTGTGCTGAACATCCTGTGTCATCTTTGTGCCATCTCTGAGTTCATTAGGCTAGATTCCCAGAAGTGAGATTGGGTCAAAGGGTTGTGACATTTTTAAGACTTCTGATATAAACAGTTAAATTGTTTTCTAAAAAATTGATTCAGTTTAAACTACTCTCAGCAGTGTGTAAGGGTGTCATTAGTATTACAAATATTTATATTTCATTTGTTCTTATGTTATTTTTTACAATTGGTTCTTAATTTAGATAGGATTTTTTTAACTTTTGGTGTTTTTTGGGCTATACTATGCGGCATGTGGGATCTTAGGTCCTCAACCAGTGACTGAACCTACAGTCCTTGAAGTGGAAGCTGAGAGTCTTAATTGCTGGGTCGCCAGGGGAGTCCCCTAGATAGAATTTTTTAGTATGAGAATGTTTACCTTTGTTGTTTTTTATACATAATTTAACCACTGTCCCCCACCCCCCAAAATTGAGCTTCTTATTCATGATATCAATTTATAACTTTAGACAAGTGTTTGATATGTATGCTAATTCTAACATCTTTTCTACAATGCTTGGATTATAGTAGCTTTAGTGTACATTTTAACATCTCATAGGGCAAATTCCCCTCAGTGTTTTTCTTCTAATATTTTTTCTTTGCTGTTTTTACCCAATTGGTTTTTCAAGATGAAAATCTACACTACTTTGTAGACTCATACAAAGACTAGCTTCTCTTTCTGCTTTATAATTTTTCTATTTTACGAAGAACATGAAATAGGTAAACTATGTCAAGTTTATGTTTAAGTAGAATAAAAGAATGTCTCATTAAGGATGCACAAATAAGACTAAACCACGTAAATAATTTGGATAGTTGCAAAGTGACCATAAAAATGAAAAAGTTATTGATTCATGACATCTGATTTTGTGACCCAACATTATATACCAGGTATGCAGAAATCATGCCACCAGAAATGCAGGAATATAATGAGTGCAATACTTGTCCTTCAAAAATCTTGATTTAATAGCAATTGATAATGCTAAGATCTTAAAATATTGCACTGATGAAATTTTGACTTCTCTGAACACAATAAATTATGCTGTTTTTACTCAACATGGGTTCTAATGAAGAGTGGTTATAAAAGCTGAAATTTATACTATATAAATAGTAAAATTTACTATTAAATCTAAAAAATCTCAAATCTGTTAAAATATATGTAATTCTAAATTGGCAAATGTCGATATCTAAGAAAAATTCAGTATTACAGTAGTTTATAATTTGTTTGCTTATAAGTTCCCTCATTTAAAAAACGTTGGCCTTAGTGTCACTGAAATTGCCTTGTCTAATCAGAAAACTGGGTTAATAGACCCAGACTGTTCAGAGCTTCCAAGGTCCCTCCCTGAAGCAGACAGCCTCACACCCACCTGTGATTCAGTTATCTGGTGCCCAACTCTTAGTTTCCTTGAGCTCAGTGCCCTGAACCAATTGGTCCAGGTGCTTCATGTAGTTGAGGACTCAGGCAAACCTGAATTTTAAATGTGGTGTTTTTTTTTTAGAGGGTGGGAGTAAGTTACCTAAATGTTTTGGGCCTCTATTTTTTCATTTATCAATTGGGACAATAATTTCTACCTTGTAGAGTTATGATGAAGTGAGATTAGACTTGTAGCAGGTATTTAGCATATTACTCAGAATACAATAAACCCTCAAGGTAGCAATTGTTTGTTACATTTCTGAAAGAACCCTAAAATTTCAAGTAAAGATGCCATGTCTTAGTTGCCTGTATGCTGTGGAATTAAGAAACTTAGGCATTGTCCAATGTAAGAACTTTAAAAAAGGTACATAATGTTCCTTGTTTATCTTTCCAATTCTCTCTGGATGACTTTTTCTTTCTTTTTTTTAACCTAGTGAACATCCTAAAATAGAGTTTTACTTGAAAAACTTTACATCAGCCAAAGATGTTTTGTTTGCTATAAAGGAAGTAGGTTTCAGAGGGGGTAATTCCAATACAGGTAAGTAGACTTTGGTATCTGGGGAGTGACATAGAGAAGGTTATGAATGATCAAACAAATAAGACAGTGTTAGGCTATTTTATATAAGCAGATGTGAACCTCTTCCCCCTGGAACTGATCTTGGTTAGGTCTGCATTTGATTATCTATTTAATTTTTAATGAAAAAGGTACCAAAGGGTTTAGATATTGCTCATTAGAAAAACAAAAACATGACATTCAACAGACTCATCTAATGAATGCAGATGTGACAGGAAGAACAGGAAAAGAACTCTGGACCTTCTGAGGGGAGACTTCCTGTTCTGAGTCCGTAGTGGTACCAATCAGTCAGTAAGGGGCTAGATGGAGAGAACAGGTACAGAAGTGGGAGTCAGTTCTGTGTTTCTGACTGGTGATTGATGTAAAGAAAGGAAATGTGAGGCTTCTGGGAGGTGATGGGGGATGTAGTGTGGGTTGTGAAGACAAAATAATAGGACTGACGGATAATTAAACTTTCCCATCCAATGCATCTGTTAAGTGAACTCTATGTAAGTTAAATTCTTAAACTTCAAAGTATGAAGTTGGTACAGGGACACAGNAAATAGGTAAACTATGTCAAGTTTATGTTTAAGTAGAATAAAAGAATGTCTCATTAAGGATGCACAAATAAGACTAAACCACGTAAATAATTTGGATAGTTGCAAAGTGACCATAAAAATGAAAAAGTTATTGATTCATGACATCTGATTTTGTGACCCAACATTATATACCAGGTATGCAGAAATCATGCCACCAGAAATGCAGGAATATAATGAGTGCAATACTTGTCCTTCAAAAATCTTGATTTAATAGCAATTGATAATGCTAAGATCTTAAAATATTGCACTGATGAAATTTTGACTTCTCTAAACACAATAAATTATGCTGTTTTTACTCAACATGGGTTCTAATGAAGAGTGGTTATAAAAGCTGAAATTTATACTATATAAATAGTAAAATTTACTATTAAATCTAAAAAATCTCAAATCTGTTAAAATATATGTAATTCTAAATTGGCAAATGTCGATATCTAAGAAAAATTCAGTATTACAGTAGTTTATAATTTGTTTGCTTATAAGTTCCCTCATTTAAAAAACGTTGGCCTTAGTGTCACTGAAATTGCCTTGTCTAATCAGAAAACTGGGTTAATAGACCCAGACTGTTCAGAGCTTCCAAGGTCCCTCCCTGAAGCAGACAGCCTCACACCCACCTGTGATTCAGTTATCTGGTGCCCAACTCTTAGTTTCCTTGAGCTCAGTGCCCTGAACCAATTGGTCCAGGTGCTTCATGTAGTTGAGGACTCAGGCAAACCTGAATTTTAAATGTGGTGTTTTTTTTTTAGAGGGTGGGAGTAAGTTACCTAAATGTTTTGGGCCTCTATTTTTTCATTTATCAATTGGGACAATAATTTCTACCTTGTAGAGTTATGATGAAGTGAGATTAGACTTGTAGCAGGTATTTAGCATATTACTCAGAATACAATAAACCCTCAAGGTAGCAATTGTTTGTTACATTTCTGAAAGAACCCTAAAATTTCAAGTAAAGATGCCATGTCTTAGTTGCCTGTATGCTGTGGAATTAAGAAACTTAGGCATTGTCCAATGTAAGAACTTTAAAAAAGGTACATAATGTTCCTTGTTTATCTTTCCAATTCTCTCTGGATGACTTTTTCTTTCTTTTTTTTAACCTAGTGAACATCCTAAAATAGAGTTTTACTTGAAAAACTTTACATCAGCCAAAGATGTTTTGTTTGCTATAAAGGAAGTAGGTTTCAGAGGGGGTAATTCCAATACAGGTAAGTAGACTTTGGTATCTGGGGAGTGACATAGAGAAGGTTATGAATGATCAAACAAATAAGACAGTGTTAGGCTATTTTATATAAGCAGATGTGAACCTCTTCCCCCTGGAACTGATCTTGGTTAGGTCTGCATTTGATTATCTATTTAATTTTTAATGAAAAAGGTACCAAAGGGTTTAGATATTGCTCATTAGAAAAACAAAAACATGACATTCAACAGACTCATCTAATGAATGCAGATGTGACAGGAAGAACAGGAAAAGAACTCTGGACCTTCTGAGGGGAGACTTCCTGTTCTGAGTCCGTAGTGGTACCAATCAGTCAGTAAGGGGCTAGATGGAGAGAACAGGTACAGAAGTGGGAGTCAGTTCTGTGTTTCTGACTGGTGATTGATGTAAAGAAAGGAAATGTGAGGCTTCTGGGAGGTGATGGGGGATGTAGTGTGGGTTGTGAAGACAAAATAATAGGACTGACGGATAATTAAACTTTCCCATCCAATGCATCTGTTAAGTGAACTCTATGTAAGTTAAATTCTTAAACTTCAAAGTATGAAGTTGGTACAGGGACACAGAAATGTCACTTGAGCAGTGGTGCTGTTCCAGTTTGCTTCTTTTTCAAACCTAGGAAAAGCCTTGAAGCATACTGCCCAGAAATTCTTCACCGCAGACACTGGAGTGAGAAAAGGGATTCCCAAAGTGGTGGTGGTATTTATTGATGGCTGGCCTTCTGATGACATCGAGGAAGCAGGCATTGTGGCCAGAGAGTTTGGCGTCAATGTATTTATAGTTTCTGTGGCTAAGCCTATCCCTGAGGAACTGGGAATGGTTCAGGATGTTGCATTTGTTGACAAGGTAAAAAGTTGAGAGATGTCTTCTATTATCGTAGTGACTCAGTTTTGGACCTCAAGGGGTAGTGCTGACTGGCCAATTATCTGTATTAACTTTGAACATTCAAGATTTAACATTTTCATAATTTTGAAGAAACAACTTGTAATTCCTTTGGATATCTTTTGTGTGTCTCTCCCATTAGGCTGTCTGTCGGAATAATGGCTTCTTCTCTTACCACATGCCCAATTGGTTTGGCACCACAAAATACGTAAAGCCTCTGGTACAGAAGCTCTGCACTCATGAGCAAATGATGTGCAGCAAGACCTGTTATAACTCAGTGAACATTGCCTTTCTGATCGATGGCTCCAGTAGTGTTGGAGAAAGTAATTTCCGCCTCATGCTTGAGTTTGTTTCCAACATAGCTAAGACTTTTGAAATCTCAGACATTGGTGCCAAGATAGCTGCGGTACAGTTCACCTATGATCAGCGCAGAGAGTTCAGTTTCACTGACTATAGCACCAAAGAGAATGTCCTAGCTGTTATCAGAAACATCCGCTACATGAGTGGTGGGACAGCTACTGGGGAGGCCATTTCCTTTACTGTTAGAAATGTGTTTGGTCCCATGAGAGACAGCCCCAACAAGAACTTCCTGGTAATAGTCACAGATGGGCAGTCCTATGACGATGTTCGAGGGCCTGCTGCTGCTGCACATGATGCAGGTAAGGTCCATGTTTGTTGTATGGGAAGGGAACTGGGAGGGCTTCAGTCAAATTTAGGGGTAAATATAAGCTTATATTTGTTGAACATCTACAGGATGGCAGTCACTGGTCTATGAGNAGGGCCTGCTGCTGCTGCACATGATGCAGGTAAGGTCCATGTTTGTTGTATGGGAAGGGAACTGGGAGGGCTTCAGTCAAATTTAGGGGTAAATATAAGCTTATATTTGTTGAACATCTACAGGATGGCAGTCACTGGTCTATGAGTTTTACCCAGTATTAACTGATTTCATTGTCAGAGCAGCCCTACTAAATCTCATTCTATAGATAAGGAAACATACGCAAATCTCACCTCTTAAGTGGTGAGGCCAGTATTAAAACCCAGGCAGACTATTAAAACCCCAAGGGATTGGGTGGTTAAGGCTCTGTGCTTCCACAAGGAGCACAGTTCTGATCCCTGCTTGGGGAATTAAGATCCCACATGTTGTGTGATGTGACCCAAAAAAATTAAAGAAAAAAATAAAAGGTTTTGTAATCCTTTAAAAAAAAAACAAACCAAAACAAAAAACCCAGGCAATTACAGTTTATCATAGCTTACTATGAATCTATTTGATCATTTATCTTAACTTTTAGTTTTCAATCTGGCATGGATTTTCTAAGATCACCAAAAAAGACTAATCCTATTCTATTTAGATTTCCTTTTTAGAGTCTTCCCTCCCACCCCTGACTTTGAGATAATGAAATTCTATTATAAAAGGATATAAAAAGCTTTTCTTAACCTAATCTTAACATTCAGTTCAGTTCAGTTCAGTCGCTCAGTCGCGTCCGACTTTGTTGGCAAAGACAACTAGTTCATGAAACTAGTGTTTCTGAGATCAAACAGGCCAACAAAAAGCTGAAATTCCCTTTCCCGGGATAAAAACTGAGTGATTGGGAGTCCAAAAATACTTAAAATACAAAAACACTAACTTTAGAGGAAGGAATGAAGAGTCTTACATTTTTCTATACTTCTCTTTTTCTCTACTTAATTCCTAATGACATTTCCTACTTCCCTGGTGGCTCAACTGATAAAAGAATCTGCCTGCAATGCCAGAGACCTGGTTTCAATCCCTGGGTTGGGAAAATCCCTTGGAGAAGGGAGACTACCCATGCCAGTATTCTGGCCTGGAGAATTCCATGGACTGTATAGTCCATGGGGCCACAGAGTCGGACACAAATTGACCAACTTTCACTTCATACATTTATTAGCACCTCTGCTAATGTACTTGTGTTCTTATATAGGTATTGGTAGAAGTTTAAGTAGGAAAGAGGATGGATACATGAAAATTTTTATATACATTGGCTTATTTCTATACATCTGGCTTAATGTATTCCTCAACTAACTTATGTTGAAGATCTGTTTGCTATCATACTCCTTACAAGTATTGCTTACTCAATTTATGCTAACAGGATTGGATTTAGGCTAAAGTGAACTAATCAAATATATCCTCCCTATATGATTAATTGACCTTAAGGAAGTTGGGCCACACTATTTTCATGAAAGTTATTGTTTAGTGATAGTGAAGTGAGAGTTAACAAAAGTCAGAAAAGTAAGATGGACTTTCAGGGCTAGGTCACAGTTGTTTTGGTTTAACTGCAATTATATACTGGGCCTGACCTAAACAACCTGAACTTGAAAATAGAATGAAGAGTGAAGAAAACTGAAGGGGAAAATTTTTGACTTTTTCTTTTGCAGGGAGAGGGGAAGGATTGGCTGCTGCTGATAAATCAGAATTATCTCAAGTAGCTTTTACATCATCTAAACCTGCTTTATTTATATCTTAACTATTCACAACTTTATATAACTAGGAGGAGGCTGAAGCTTTGGATAGGAGGGGAGTAGCTATTTTAGAAACTCTCAAAACTATATGGGGATTTCACTCAGTAGATATAGATGGTAGTCTCCATTCCATAAGTATTTATTTCTGGATGTTTTCATGTTAATACTTTGGCCATGTTACATGGCATGCAGGTTCCCAAACCAGGAACTGAACCTTGACCTCTTGTAGTGGAAGTGTGGTCTTTAACCACTGGACTGCCAGGGGAGTCCCTGGCTGTTTTTATCAGAAAATTTTTGCTTTGAGATTAAAGACTTAAAAAACAAAACAAAACAAAACAAAAAAACACCTATTGGCCTGTTTGCTACTGTAACACATACAGAATGAAATGGGAGAAAATTATCATTCAACAGAGGACTAGTCATCATCCCCCAGATTAGAGCTTTAAGAGACTTACCTTATTTGTATGCCACATGTTGTCATTCTTTCTTGCTGTATTATACTGGCTGTGGCTCCAGTATGATGATTAACTGAAGTGAAGACACCAGGTAGTCCTTTCTCATGCCAAACTCAGAGGGGAAGTTTTCACCATTTCACTAAATGTTTGTTCTTATTTTTAGATTATCAGGTAAAGAAAGCTTCCTTCTCTTTCTAGCTGTGTACTGTCATGAATGGATGGTGAATTGTTATCTAATCTGTTAAGATGGTAAATTACATTGATGGCAAAACTTCTGGTTCTGACTAAATTGGTTAGCCAGTCTCATCACAATGACTATTAAAAACTTACCCAATAATTTGGTACAGGGGATTTACTTCAGGCGTTTTAAGGCAGTTTCGTGTGCAACTGTGTACTTATGTGTGAAAAATATATACATGTAATTTTATGTTTCCCTTGGTTAGGAAGATCCCCTGGAGAAGGGAATGGCAACCCACTCCAGGATTCTTGGTTGGAGAATCCCCATGGACAGAGGAGACTGATGGCCTAATCCATGGGGTTGCAAAGAGTCGGACACAACTGAGCAACTCATGTTGTAATTTTATGCAACTGTACCTTGGTTTTAATTCACTTAAAAATACTTCCATTGTAGGTATCACCATCTTCTCTGTTGGTGTGGCTTGGGCACCTCTGGATGACCTGAAAGATATGGCCTCTAAACCAAAGGAGTCGCATGCTTTCTTCACAAGAGAGTTCACAGGATTAGAACCAATTGTTTCTGATGTGATCAGGGGCATCTGTAGAGATTTCTTAGAATCCCAGCAATAATTGTGAACATTTTGACAACTGAAAGAAAAAGTGCAAGGGGATATAATGTATAAGTTGTATTCTAATAATACTGAAATACTACAGTATACTGTAGCATAGCATACTAAAATCAGAGAAAACTATTAAAGATGGCAAAAATGTAAGCAAATAAGCATTCATTTAAAGATATCTTCTAATTACAATTTAGGCTTGATTGTTCAGAACGCTTCATAATCACAATCCTTAGAATCTCAGGAAAGAGGAGCCAGTGTAGATTATTACGAGTTCTATTTTAACATGCTTATTAAATGTATAAATATGCAAATTCTATACAACTCAATAAAAGAACTTGATATTTAGACCCAAAGCAACATTCCTTCTCTAATTATTACATATATAAGGAAAATGAAAGACAAATAGAAAAAAGCTGCTTAACTTAGATATTAAAATATATTTTGACCCAAGTAGATGTCTTAAAGTCAATCAACAACATAGATGTTACTTAATACCCTAAAGTTGTAATTAGAGATGAAATGGAAGCGATTTAGGTTATCAAGCCTCTTGTGCATTGTATTTTTATAACTTATAGCAAATATCACACTGAACAAGATAGCAGCATTTGCCTGGTATTTTTCTATTTATATCCTTAATTTTATTGTGTATTGATGTATTTGGCTTGTACTCTAAGTCACCAATGTATTGAAAAAAATTAAGTTGGTAAAATTTTTACTTACCACTTAAATTTAGCTTTAAAGGAAAGCACATCTTCCAAACAGCTGAACTGCAGGGAAGACTATTTAAGCAATAAAACTGCTAGTGACTTAAGGTGCCTGACTTAACTATTCTGTGTGTCTCTCCCTAGGACATGGTAAAATTTCTTTCACTACTCCATGTGGAAAGACAACTGAGTTTTTTCTTAAAATCACGTAATAAGACTATTTTTTTTTTTTCAATTACTTATTGAATGCCTTCTGTTCTAGGCATTATTCATAGCCAGTACCAGGTTAAACAGTAGGAAATACTTTTGAGTACTTGGTTCAACAAAGTTGTTTTGTAATGGAAAGTATTTTTACTGTTGTGAAGTTGGTTCCTAAGAACAGCGATCCAAACTCCCTTAATGTAACTATCATTACCCCACCAAGAACTCTCCCCAGATAGACGTGCTGTCATATCCTATCCCATCTTCTCTAAGACCATGTTTTCTATTTCCTCTCACACATACACTGATCTGAAATGGTTTACAACCACCCAAACCAGTTAACCTGGAAAAGATGTTAACTGGTTGGAATATTACTCCAATAAATCTTTTGAATTTAACAATTTTATAGTTTGTGTAAAAGGAATGAAAGGGCTATGTATCAAAGGCAGAAGTGAAATTGTCTTTGACACTACATAAAAATTTGACAAAAGAGAGAATGCGAAGTCAATGACTCCCCTGACCACCTCTCCCTGCCCCTTATAAAGCCACAAATATGACCAATTCATGTAACAAGAACTTTCATTTAGCAACGGAAAAACAGGTTTAACCTTTTTTTCCACAATAGACAACTTTAAGCTGAGAAGACCACTCCTTAAAAAATTTAAACAAATGCCCAGCCTCTAGTCATTAGCTCTTTTAAAAATTTTACAAGGAACAAAAGTTTTGAGGTAACCAGGGAAGCTTATATTTTGACTCGAAGAACAAGAGAGCATAAATGAACACTTTAAGTTACTATCAACTTTTTAGAAGTAAACATAGTCAAGATAAAGCGTTAACAACTAAAAAGAGGATTTTAAAAACAATATAATTAAACTTTGCAGGTATGCCTAATATCAATTATGCTAGCCCATTTATAACCTTTAATGTATTAAATGAGACTTTGGTATTCAGTGGATAACTTGAAGAATATGAAAAAAGTCATGAATAATATGAAAAGAATATTAAATACTGAAAAAGTTAATGTGAAAGTCTGTATATAAAAATATTCTTAAACTTTACATATAAATCACCATTTAATAGTCAAATGAATCTACATAATTTCCCATAAATCACAAATGAAAGCACACAAAATGAAAATGATATTTTTTGCATCCTTTTAGTCTCTTCCAAATGTTTAATATTGTAGAGAAAATACAACCAAAGTAGAAGAAAAACATATACTGATACCGTTTTTATGCATTTCAGTTTTAACACATTCCAAAAATGGTGTTTATGCATTGCCATAATAATATTTCAGTTAAAACAGTAATCATTGCCTTGGAACAGCTGCCAGAAAACAATACTAAGCTTTGGAAAGCTTGCTCTTTAATTATTTTAAAAACAAAGGGGTGGAGGGGAGAGGAAGACAAAATGAAACTCTAAGTTGAATCTTCAACTGAGAAAACCAAAACCCCAGTATTTTTAAGGAAAACTTCTGAAAAGTTTTAGTGTTTCACCAGCCAGGACTAAAATTGCCAATTGAATTTTTATGGTAGTGGCAAAATATCTCAAAGTATGTATAATGTATTTATTTTTTTGCAGTAGGCATCAGGCATATTAGAACAGAATTTGCTGATTTTTCTAATGTTTTCAAAGTTTTCTAATGTTATCTTCTAAGTTCATTTGCAATTCCCTTCAAAGAAAAAGGATATTGTTGAAGGAAAAGTCTGAAGATACTAATACTTAACATCACTTATGAGGATAAATTTTAATTAATGAGTAATACAGTTTATTCTCTGCTAAACTCTTCTGTGGGAAATAAGTTTGGCTAGATAGGAAAAACAATATTAACTGAAATTCAGTCTTAATAAAGTAGTAGGATATCTTAAGGATATGATATAAAACCGCATCTCTGCAACTTTTTTGGGGGGGGGTATTTTGAATTGTCTGAACTTCAATAGAAGATTTTTTTTAAATCCCCAAATGGGGTGAAATACTTTAAAAAAACATTCTTAGTAGTATTAATTGTTCTGATCTTGTTGAAGATTATCAATAAACAGTACAAAATTTAAAAGAAGAGCATAAAAATGAAGGACTCACTGAGAAATCATCTCCATTACCTAGTTTAACAATGGAGAGTAAAGTATTGCACTTTATTATTCAACACAAAATAATGTAGCCAACAGTAACATACAGGTACACAATTTAATATTTATTATATGCATTTTATATACATTATTTTTCAACAGCGGTACGTTCGCTATGTGGTACAATCTTAAAAATTTGCTGATTCATAGTTTGTAAAACAAAAACCTTACAAAACTCATCAAAACTCGCAAACTGATCAGAAAAGTTTTTTGGAAGACTAGAAAAAATACTTTATTGTCTTAATCATGCATTACACAAACAAAATCTTTAGTTACACCATAAAATTAAGCACATCTGAAAAAATAAAACAGGGATAACTAGTCCAAACACAGCAGATTTCTGTATCCTGATTCAACTATTTTTGTATCTTATTTGTATTTCAAATTTTACTCCAAATACTTTAAAACAAGATAGTTTTGTCTGGAATCATGGTAAACCAAGATATGTATCTAGGGGGAGTCACCTTGGTTTGTAACTTAAACTATAAAATATTCCACTTTTAGTCTATTTTAGACTATCAAAGAGTTCCAAAATAGATATACAGGTTCCTTTAGCACATTAATAAAAGGATATAAAGACCAACAAAAAATGAAATAAATAATAGGCTATTAGCAAGATGGATAATCCTTGATAAATAAACTTGTAAATACAGTAAGATGTACAAAATATCACATAGTGATAGGATGCCAAGATTAGTTTATTTTTTTATTTTTTAAGAGTTCATTTGGAGTACTAAACCCCACCGTTTCATTTTAATACATTTAATAGTCCTTGGTTTAAGAAGACAGTTACGTGATGATGATGGTGATTTAGCATCTTTATGGAAAGACTTAGCTGAGCTGTATTATGCAAAAGAAGGAAAGAGTGTGGTTACACGGCAGCGGGTCAGTGAGATCTCTGTGTTTCTGGGTTGTATAATGCAGAAAAACTTCAATACAATCTTGAGCACTGTTGTGACAGGCTAAATATATAAAAAGACTTATAAAAACTAGAATTTTATCCAAACATTTTGTGCAACTAATGCTAAAATATCTTAAGTTAAATTTTCTTTTTTTTTTTAAAGCAAAATAAGTTTAAAAGGGAATCTGTGGCATTCAACCGATAAACAGAAGATCACTAAGAGATGAAAAAAGCTACTCTTGGAGCTCACTTCCCCCCAACAAGAGCACCACATTCCTAACCCTAAGGCAGCACACAGAGTCCAAAACAAAAGTCTTTTTGTCAGATCAGACTCCACATTGGCTTAAAGATACCTAAAGACAGACATACGCTCAGTTCATATCCAGTACAGGCCACAAATAATGGAGTCCTTTTTTTGTCCCACGAAATACAGTAATTACAATTAAATTAATGAGCCTGACGTTAAGATGTGATTTCCACCAATTTATGCCTGCCCAAATAGCCTTCACCAGGCAGATCATATGTAGTGTCATATCATTAACTTTTTTGATGGCAGTGATGCAGACCCTTTGTGTCCAAGCAAATCTGCTGTTATGATGAGAGTTTTTGTTGATTCACACAAATACTTTGGCAAGGGCATCAGCCCCTGCACTAGCAATATATGCTTTTGATGGATGGAAAGCAACATCATAAATTGATTCATCCAGTTTCTTCCTATGTGCTGTTATTTCCTGCACACATGTCTTGCTGTCCAAATTCCACAATCTAATAGAACAGTCATGGCCTGTGAAAGAATAAATAAAAAATGTTACTGAGTAATAATTCTATTATAAAATTTGTGGGCAGGACAGGAAGTTCAGACTTACTTCCAGACATCAAATAGATTCCATTAGGATCTACTGCTAGACTTGTAACAGCATCCAAATGAGCTACCATAGAATGGATCATTTTACCTAAATAAAACATAACAGAGAAGATTAAGTTTTCAAATAGTTACTAACTTGGGCAATCAGAAACCATAATACAATATCAACATAAAACAATCTCAGCAACAATAAACAACATATAATTTATCATTTTAAACATTTGCGAGGGTACAATTTGGTGGCTTTTAGAACTTTCATAATGATGTACAATTATCACCATTATCTAGTTCAGAACATTTCCATCTCTGCAGAAGGAAACCCTGTACCCATTAAACAGTCACTCCCCATTCCTCCTTCCAAGTCCCCGTAAACACTAATCTCTTTTCTCTATGGACTGGCCTATTCTGAATGCTTCATACAAATGAAATCCTACAATAATATGTGGCTTTTTGGATCTGCCTTCTGTCATTTAGTTCCTCCACTACAATAATATTCTAAAGATAATTTTAATTCTAATGCAGAACTTTTCCAATTACTTCAAAAGACATCTGTGTAACATGAAACTGATGGTATTTGAAAACAATGGTGGAAAACAATGATTATAGAGCTGCATTAAAAGCTTAAGGTCATATAAAGGGGAATTAAGAGTGAAGACAGAATCTTTCTCATTAACAGATGTGTTATTTAAGAGATTGTTTTATATACAGAGTTAATGTTAAATCACCAGAGAATACATTCTTATCTAAAGATTCTGATAGGATCATTTATCTTTTGAAATGTCAATCATCTTATATAAAAGAAGCAAGAAAAGGGAGAAGCGTTTGAGTACATCAGAGAAATTACTCTGGATTTCTCCAGATAGTAACAAAAGCACTATTCTAGAAAATGTAATTTAACTTCACTGAATTCTTGGCAAGCAAACAGATTCAATACTGAGTTGAAATTTAAAAACAAGTTGTGAATATAAACTGTGTTGCATACTTTGGGGCAAGGGCATCAGCCTCTGCCCTGGCTACATATACTTCTGATGGTTGAAAGGCGATTTATGTCTATTTACTCAAAAAACAATAAAATGGCGAATACTGATATCTTAAAAAATTTCCTCCCTTTTGGAGAATGGATACATGTATACATATGGCTGACTCCCTTTGCTGAAACTATCCCAACACTGTCAACTGGCTATTCTCCAACATAAAATAAAAAGTTACAAAAATTTCCTCTCCTTTCATTCAGCAATGAAATTTTTTATTACTTTATTACTCAAATGCCTGGGCTTCTCCTAGTGAGAGACGGAGGTCTTTCTCCAGAATTCTGTTTACAGTCATTTGATATGCTGCTTGTCCCCTGAAACGTTCCACACTGAGACAGGAAACAGACCTACTTTTGTTATCTGCCCTGGGGCTTCGGTCACTGACCTGAACACAAACTCACAACATAATCAAATGTGCAAAAAGTTACTCTGAAGAACATAAAAAGTCTGCAACTTTCTGGCAATACTAAACGCTTATCAATTAAAGACAAAATTAGTCTCTGGTCATTTAGGCCACATTTGTCTGTTTTTCATCAATATTAACAGAGTAACCATAACAATTTCTCTCTACTATCCTGAGAAACAGGAAAATCATTCAACATACTAGTGTGCTAAATTGCTTCGTCTGTGTCAAATTCTTTGCAACCCTATGGACAGCAGCCTACCAGGCTCCTCTGTCCATGGGATTCTCCAGGCAAGAATACTGGAGTGGGTTGCCATTTCCTACTCCAGGGGATCTTCCTGACCCAGGGAGCGAACCCATGTCACTTTCATCTCCTGCATAGTCAGGCGGGTTCTTTACCTTTAGCGCCACCTGGGAAACATCACCACATACTATTAGTCCAACATAATTCATCTACTGGTTCTAGACTCTATTCTTCTCAATATTAAAAAAAAAATTCAGAGTATGAAGAGCTGGCCTCCAGCCCAATAATCTCAAAACATTAGGGGGATAACTATGAAGTATCATTAGCTTCCCTTAAAACATTAATTCTGTGATGGTGACTCTTAACTCACAGATCTAGTTCTGACTTCTCTTGTGAGAATCTCCTATGTTTATCATGTCTTAAACCAAAGAATTCTTTCATCCCTAACTATGACATATTAAGTAAATTTAGAGTTAACCCTCCTCTACATAGTCCTGAAGTCACTTCAAAATGTGAGTAACCCTTCAGATTGGACCAGTTATAAGGAGGTGTGATTCTGAATCCAGCTGGATGTTGGGTTTCCACTAGTGACTACAGAAGTCAGTTTCTGACCCTTCCTTCACCAGCATATATACGCAGCTTCTCACATTTAACCTTTGCTCCACGGCTCTGCTATCATCTCTCTTCCCCCACCAAGATTCTTTCTTCCTATAACTTAGGCAAAAAAGGACACATGCAGGCACTGATTCTCTCTTCCCCAGCACCTTAAGCCCTTTGACTTGTAATCTATGAAATTAAGAAACAGACTGATATCAATGTCTCACTTACAGAAGCAATGTACTACTTGTCTGTAAGATTCAAGAGGACAGGACACTTTGTTTTACTCATCAAAGATCAAGAAATGTGCTGAGGATGTGGCAGATACTCCTAAGTTTTGCTGAATGAAAGAGGCCATAACCAATTCAGGACCATCTTTCTCCAACTCCCCCGCATTCCTCGCAGGTTCACCCATTAGCTAAGTCTTGGTCACAGCATACGCAATTCAAATTTGTGTCTCTACCAAAATTTCAAAAATCACCAGCCCTGAAGATGTCTCTGAAACAAACAGTAAAAATTGAAACTTCTAAATCCTCTGTAGTCAAGGATCTACCATACAGTGTGACTTGAGTATCTTTCTAAACCAATATTGCAAATCCCTGGTCAAATATTCAAGTGGTTTTCATAGTGCATAGTGTATACAAAAATCCATTATTCTTAGCTTGGCTCTGAAAAATCTGGCTCAGTAGTTTCTGCTTTCCTTCTCCAAACTTACTTACCTCTTTGGCTTTATCTCTAAGAAACTTCTGTTTCCAGCCCAAATTCCCACTTCTGTGCTTCAAAATATACCCTTATCTGGAATTTCCTACTAACTTCTTCACTTAAAAACAAACAAAAACCTTATCATTCTTGCAAGGAAAAACTCAAACCTTCGCTCTATGCAGACTCCTTTATCTTACTGCATTATGCATGAGCACGTGTTATGTATGAGTGCGTATGCACTCACACACTATTTTCCCCAGGCGACAATAAGACCTCAGAAAGCAGAAATAGCTTATACATGATAGTAGCCAGTGCAGTGCAAAATACTAAATGTACTTTTATTGTTAAAATCTAAATACTCACTGAGTCCATTCACACAATTTCTATAATGTTTCAGATAAGAAATCCAATAAATTACTATTCACTTGATAGAACAGTATCCTATTAAAAATTTAGCTAACCATAAACACCAAATATAGGGATATTTGAGTGTACTGTACTTAAATGAATTGCCAGTTTTCAAGACGAATTTCGTTAAAAAGAATACATATGAACTCAATTTACAGTTACACTGAAGAGTTGTATATATGTGTATCTGTGTATGACAGAGAGAAAATGAGAGTGAAAATTTCCATTGTTTAGAGCCTAGTGCTTTAATTATCTTTGCATTACAGATAAGGTACTAGCTAGTTAACACAGAGAATTAATTGGTTGAATTTGTAAACAATCTGAAAGTCTACAGGAACCTTATTTCTGATTTCTGCCAGACAAAAAGCTCTAAAGAATCACTTTTTCCTTTTATTAAACTACTGAAATTCCTGAACCTTTCTTTACAAATGTAAACTTCCAATAATTAATACAAAGAATCTTTTCAGAAATGTAGTAAAAGAAATTCTCTCTCTGCTCTTGCAGCAAAGGAAGATCTTTAAGCTTCATAAAAATGTTTAAAGAATTGATTTGATACGGTGTTAACTTGAGACATTCACGTGTATATGAATTTTCTTTCCTATGCAACATATAGACCTATGAGTCTCCCTTCTCTTCTCAACTTGTTCTACTGAGTTCAGGAATCTGTCCAAGAAAAGTGTTATTTGAAGAAAGATATTTATCTAAAAGTCAGACAAAATTACAACCATGTCCTATGTAAGCTACAAAGAAAAATCTGTAGTTCTGATTTGTTTTCTTGCTTGATAATTTATTGTCCTGCAATAATATTTCAATTAACACTTTAGTTTCTTTTGGAAGTCTTTCAATACTTCTCTAATTCTTTCAGCTTATCAAAGAAGCTTCTCTTTGCTATCAGACTTTTCCCGAAAGACAGCAAACAATACAAAGTATTTTGGGTAACGACAAATGATACAGATATCCGTAAACAAATGATCCTATGGCCAAATTAAAATTTATGATTTCTATATAATTGGTATGTTTCCTTACAACCAAACAGTACAGGAAAGATGACAATAAACAACTGCCACTATATCATCATTTCATCCACTGATAATTTTAAGAACATATTTAAAATGCTCAAACTAGAAAGTGATCTTCTGTGTTATACTAATTCACAACAGAATATAAAGATAAAAATTTCAAACAGAACGGTTTATAACTGTCATCACATGAAGAAATCGTAATAGGTAAGCAAGATATTTTGGGCTTCCTTGGTGGCCCAGACAGTAAAGAATCTGCCTGCAATGTAGGAGACCAGGGTTTGATCCCTGGGTCAGGAAGATCCTCTGGAGAAGGAAATGACAACCCACTCTAGTATTCTTGCCTAGAGAATTCCATGAACAGAGGAACCTGGCAGGTATAGTCCATGGGGTTGCAAAGAGTCAGATATGACTGAGCAACTAGCACTAACAAGGGTAAAAATTAACAAACATTCTAAGTGCGCTACATTAACTAAAGCAAAAATCTGAGTTAAGACAGTTTAACTTGGCAATTTTCAAGCTAGGAAGTCAATACAGAAAATAAGATAACCTACTTACCCGTTTTATTGTCAAAAAATTTGATGTGTCTATCTTCATGAGCAGTTATTGTAACAGGAAGTGTGGGATGACTTACTACTCTGTTTATGTGATTACTGGATTGTAAACCTAAAAAATAGAGGAGGAAAACACACCAAAATTCAAAACTTCAATGTAATGTGGAGTCTAAAGAAAAAAATTACAAACAAAACAAAACAAAACCAGATTCACAGACACAGGAAACACATAGGTAGTTGCCAGACAGGAGGGGGGCGAGCGTCAGGGCAAGAGGTAAAGAAGATTAAGAGGTACAAACCTCCAGCCACACAATACATAAGCCAAGGTAATGTAATATACAGCATAAGAAATATGGTCAATAACATTTCAATGAGAAACATTACACAGTATACCTAGTTTAATATTGTCCATTAACTATATTTCAAATAAAAAAGAAACAAAAACTTCAATTAGAAGTTAAGTGATGGCCTCTGCAGTCTTACCAAAACGTAAGAATCACTAAGAACTAAAGCTTTTATACATAAAACGAAAAATAAGAGAAATAAAATTAAGATTCTAAAGACACAATCTGTCAAAAAATAGATAAGCTAGTATGTCTTATAATGTGGATGGATAGCACTATGCTCAAGTTTAGAAAAAAAAACTGCAAGTATTTTAATGCAGACTGTCAATATAGGGTGGTTAGAATTTTTAAATTATTCCAAATCCACAAATCATTGCTTCTAATAGTCCATTAAAGAATTAAGAGTCAAATAATGAAGGAAAAAAATTCATAAGTGATAATTAGGTGTTTGCAAGAACAAACCCTATCCCTCCCACAATGACCAAAAATACTGAAGAACTGGAACTGATGTTCTTAGGAATGAGACCTTTTCTTCACTACCAAGTTCTTAATTTTTGTTCAGATTAGTGATGAAAGAGAAAAGAGAGATCAAAACTAATGGGAAAATATTGTCAGCATTTATTAGACTAAGTAAACTGATCATTCTATATGTATACAAGAACTCTTCACTGAACTTAAACACATTGAAAAATATAATCTATGTAAGAGGAAGAAAATAGGGTTGAAAAAAGACACTGCATATAATTTGGTTTTAGATTTGATCACAGAACCATTTAGATATTTTTTATAATTATAAAGTGACTTTTAAAAGAGCAATCATGAAAAATCAAAACTAAAACTAAACAAAGGAACTTAACTGTATAGTTAATCGGTATTACAAGCACAAGTGACTTTTAAAAGCACAGTAATTAGATTGTCCGTATCTAGTAGAATACACCCTCTATTAGTAACGAAAGTCTTTTTGGTGGTATTGCAATTATTATTCTGAGATGACTTTATCTGTACTGTTAGACAAATGAGAAATTGTGATCATTTTGCAGAGAATCAAGAGTTTTGATATTGTTAAAATAAGATAAAAATATAAAACCAATGAGATGAATCTGAATCATTATTGGAAGCATCTGAATAAAATTTATCAGTCTTTTTCTTTACTAAAAATGTACTCTTCAGCTCTGTCTACTGAAAAAGTCTAAACCAATGGCCAACTCAAGAGCCATGAAAACCATGAGGACTGACTCGATCAATAACAGAGCACCTATCTTGTAGTCTCTAAATGTCATTTTCCACTAAAAGAAACCATGGCTCCTTAGAGAATTAGCCCATTTCAGATCTGGG
This sequence comes from Neotragus pygmaeus, assembly GCA_006410875.1. NCBI lineage: Eukaryota > Metazoa > Chordata > Mammalia > Artiodactyla > Bovidae > Neotragus > Neotragus pygmaeus. The sequence continues at coordinate 245,746 of SJYV01036106.1, forward strand.
GTGCAAAATGAACAAGATGAACCTAAAACATCTTGTCATACTAGAAAGAAAAGCATCAACAACTAACAGGGTTATGTCAAAAGGGGAGACTCAGGAGCCAACCTGAATAAGCTCCCACAGGCCAAAGATGGAAAAAATCTGAGTAGCAATAAAGATAATATGTAACAGACTGAAATACATAAAATGCACTTATTCCACGAAAGATTATAATGATACAAAAAACAACACCCCAAAGACTCACTTCACTGGTCACCTTTGGAGGATACTAGGGAATCACTTCAACATTTTAAAAACTAGTAAATAAAGGGGAGGAGTGGGAAGTAATCATTTATCTTGCCTTTCCTTTATAATTGCTAACTCCAGGTAACAAAAGTACTGATGACGGTTGTTCCTTCTTATAGAAGCAGTCTAGCTAATATGTGTAAAAGAAATGATAAAATTAGGTGGATGAAACCGGAGCCGATTATACAGAGTGAAGTAAGCCAGAAAGAAAAACACCAATACGGTATACTAACACACATAAATGGAATCTAGAAAGATGGTAATGATAACCCTGTATTTGAGACAGCAAAAGAGACACAGATGTATAGAACAGACTTTTGGATTCTGCGGAAGAGGGAGAGGGTGGGATGATTTGGGAGAATGGCATTGAAACATGTATACTATCATGTAAGAAACGAATCACCAGTCTAGGTTCGATACAGGATGCTTGGGGCTGGTGCACGGGGATGA
>SJYV01036106.1:246514-285754 GCA_006410875.1 Neotragus pygmaeus
ATTGGGAACTCATGTACACCCATGGCGGATTCATGTCAATGTATGGCAAAACCAATACAGTATTGTAAAGTAAAAATAAAATAAAGAGAAAAAAAAAAAGAAAGAAAGAAAATTAGTTTTGAATAGCCAATGAATTAATGGATCCAAGCAATGATTAGAAACTAAGAGAAAGACAGACCAAAGACTATTTACTTCTGATAAAAATTCACAAATTATTATGAAATAGTCTTGCCAAAAACATTAAAAAAACTTTAAAAAGACTACAAAAAGAATTTTGACCCTGAATTTGAATAAGCCTCTAGATCAACAAACAATTTACAGGAAATAAAATGAACAGGAGGAGCACATCAAATGATACCATAAAGATGCAACTGGTAAAATTCAAACTATGGGAAACTCAACCCAATTTCTTCAGTTAAAATAAATGCAAGAGAAATATAAGAGATAGAGGGGGAATCTACATGAAAACAGACATGAGAGACCTACCAACCAATCACAATGCATGGGCCTTATTTGGGTCCCTATTTGAATAAACTGTAAAATACATATACCACACTCTATACTTACAACCTTGGCTATTTACATAGAAGTACCGGAGCTGGAAGATAGGTTCATTATATATTTCTCCACTTCCACACGTGTTTTCATTAAAAACCTAAAATTATTTCACTTGTTTTCTTTTACTTTTACATTTGCTCTACTCACTCACCTGTCCCCACATACTTATCCAAGTTTTTAAACATAATTTGAGGAAATAGCAGAAATAAAGTAAATAAATACACATTGAAAGTTATTCTTTTTTTCATTCTCAATTCAAATAGCCAAAATATAAAAAGTAAAACGTTATCCTTTATTGTAAAACAATCCTTTTTAAGGTTTCAACCTTACCAGAAAACTTACCAGAATCCATCTGTGATGAAAGCATCACCAATGACTGTGATGTTTCTAAATCATAAATTACTGTACTACCAGTGTTGAAAGAGGTCACCATATGAGCTGGATCACAGCCTATAAAGTCAACTGATGTAGGTATTCCATGCTCTGAAAGGAGCCCAAAGAGATAAAAGGTAAACATAATAATTTACGAATCTCTGCTTTTCTAATAAGAAAAAGGAATTTGAGTATTCTTGAAATAATGTTAACAATGAAAAAGCAACTGTGTTAGGATGGTGAGATATAATAGGTAACTTATTCTCATTTTTACCAGTTTTTGTAACACTGTAAGAAAAACACATCTAGGGACACTTAAGGAGACAGACAGACAAAGCTACTGCTCTGTGCATTTTCTTCTAAGAGACAGAAATCCTCAGTGAGTTTACTGGTCCACCTGCAATTTTTTAAAAGTTTTTTTATGTGGATCATTTATAACTCTTTTATTGAATTTGTTACAATATTGCTTCTGTTGTTTTTTATGGTTTTTTTTTTTTTAAACTAGGGATCAAATCTGCACCCCTGACATTGGAAGGCTAAGATTTAACCACTGGACTGCCAGGGAAGTCCTGCCATTATATTTCTGACTGTAAAATGATAAAATAGCATTCGTACACCACTACCTTGGGAGACTGTTCACCTGTCTGACACTGGTTAGCTTCAAGTAGCAAATGCAAATAATATTTTTGGATCTGTGAAAATTAAGCTTTGGACTCTGGAATTCACTGATGCAGTAATATCCTTAAGTAGATCAAGCATCAATTTCTCTCTTTAACATGTTAATAAATTCAACTGTCCAGATCAATGCACAATTATGTGAATTCTGGAGTAAGCAAGAAACAAATTACCTAAATGAATTTTCACCTCAAAAGCTTAGGTAAATTAAAAAATTAGTAGAATCACTGAAGTATCCTAGAGATTCAACAAAATTAAGCAAAAGTGTTCAAATATTCATCTAAAATGTTTTAAAACAAAAACAATTATTTATAGTAAAAGGTACGATTTTTAAAAATAACTTGGAAAATAATGCCAATATACAAATAATATAAACAGATGCACATAAATATTGTCATGAGGTATATTAAATCCTTCTTTGACAGGGGAAGATTTGAAATCAAGCCTGTAACTAACTCAGTTTGCACCTTCCATTTAATGGTGCTACTTCAATGATTACAGCTAGACTTCTCAACCAGTGTGCTCATATGTAGTTAACAGGTTTACCTGAGACTATGAGCCTTTCTGTCTTTGTGAATATCTACCTGGAGTTGCTGGAGGGCCTTCTGCTGTTCCTATGAGTAGCCTCATTTGCCTACTCTATTATTAGATACAAATAGTTCTATTCTTTAAATGGGACATGTCCTGAAAAAGGTCAAAAAACCACTGAGCTACAGGATATACTTGCAAAGCATCCCTGGTGGTCCAGTGTTAAGAATCCACCTGCTAATGCAGGGGACATGGGTTCAATCCCTGATCTGGGAAGATGCCACAATTCTTGGGGTTAAACCCAAGCACCACAACTATTGAAGCCTATGTGCCCTAGAGCCTGTGCGCTGAAACAAGAGAAGCCACTACAATGAGAAGTCCTGGCAACGCAACTATAGTAGCTCCTGCTTGTTGCAACTTAAGAGAAAGCCCATACGCAGCAAAGACGACTCAGTGCATCCAAAAATAAATTTATTTTTTAAAAAAAGGCACTGAGCTGTAGGATATCCCTGCAAAGCATCTTTCTTATTTATAAAAATATAACTAGGAATAAAAAGATTATCACAGATTTGTAAAATTCTTTCAGTATCTCTTTTGAGTCTGGAAGTAGTGAAACTACTTTGTTCTTTTTATCTCCTAAAAAAAAAAAAAAAGATACTTTTCAAAATCTACTTACCGTTGTCTCCATTGTAAGTGCAAATACATGGCAACTTTTCTTGTGGACTCCATAATCTAACAGTGCCATCTGCTGAACAAGACAGTAATTGATTTTTTATGCCACTATAAGCAAGACCCCAGACAGCATCTGTATGAGCAATTAAAGTGCCAGCTAGAACATTTGGCTCTGTAACGAAAGAAACAAAACAAAGATTAGCTAAAAGAAGTTTAAAAGAAGTGCTTTTGTATATGAATATAACTACATAATTAAGTACAAAGACTACACATAAAGGTCACAAGATAAACCAATGTGTACACAGTGGCCATCTCTAAGTTGTGGAGTTATGGGATATTTATATGCTATCTTCTAATACTTTCCTGTATTAATGCAATTTTCTAAAAAAGGAACATCCACTTTTAAATAAACAGCTTAAATGAGTGAGATATAACTCCCACGCCATAAAACTCACCAGTTTAAAGTGTCAATTCAATGATTTTTAATATATTCACGAAGTTGCACAGTCATCACCATATCAATTTTAGGGCATCTTCATCACTTATTAGCAATTTTCTTGTCTGCCTTTCTGCAGCCCTAGGCAACCACCACATAGTTTGTTTCTATAAATTTGCCTAATCCAGACATTTTATACAAATGGCCCTATCTGACTGCCTTCTTTCACTTAGCATGTTTTCAAGGTTTACCTGTGTTGCAGCATGTATCAGTGATCCATTTCCTTTTACTACCAAACAATATTCCAGTGTGTGGATACACTACAGTTTATTTATCCAGTCATCATTTGAAGGACAATGGGGGCTAATAACATTAAACATCATTTGTCCTACAATTCTGTTTCTCTACTGAATTCCCACTTTCCACAAACATTTCTCACAGTTCATAACCTCCCTTTCACATGAATAATTATCTCTCATAATAAATTCACTGTGGAAATACAGCATTGAAAGAGGAAACTTTCCTCTACTTTTCTGTCACCCAACCTATAAATCGACTAGTGTCTAAATCCATATTCGCCATGTTTCCAGATACAAGTAAGGAATTACCCTCCATTCCTGAAATGGAGAATTCCACCAGGTATTCTGGATTCCATTTCCCACACTAATTTGCTTTCATGTTTAGTTTTTTCTACTATACAGATTATTCTCCTCCTTGGGATCATTACCACAGCAAACAAATATGCTTCAAAATCTCTAAATCTAACAAACAAAACTTACATCAATTTCCAACCAAACAGAAGAAAAGCAGATTCAGTAAATATGCTTTCTTATCTTCCATTTACTTTCTAAATCATTCTGATACTATCACCACAACAAAACAACCCTTGCTAAAATAAAATCATCAATAATGAGTTCTATCAAATCTAATAAAGTTTCCCTTCCTTCTTCCCTTCATTACTTTGCTTTTTATCCATAGAGTATACCTTGGAAGGTCATCCACAAGTCCCTTTATCTTGTGGACTCAGATCCAACATCCAACCTCTGTCCAGCTAAAACCTGGGTGATCAATAACCTTTCTATACTTAATATTATCAGACCTCTCAGCAACATTTGAAAGTGCAGACTGTTTCTTTCTTCTCAAAATGGCTGCTTCTTTTGGCATGCATCGTGATTTCACTTTCCTGAATGTCCTCCTACCCCGCAGGCACGCCTTCTTTTTCTTCTTTTTCCGTTAAATCTCTTGCTTTAGTCACCCCACCCCTACATGTCAGAGTCCCCAGGAGTCTGCCTTCTCACAACTGATGGTATCTACTTGATACTGCCTTCCTCTGAACACGCTTAAAGACCAAACTCAGCATCCTTTATCTTCTCACATTCCCATTTCAATAAGCTACTATCATATACTCAGTTTTTCATGTCAAAAATGCACAAGTGGTGATGGAAACAAGTTCTGAATTAGTGGTAATGGCTGCATAACCCTGTGAATATGGTAAAAACCACTGAACAGTACACTTTAAAAGGCTGAATCTTATCATACGGGAATTACACCTCAATAAAGCTGTTAATGACTAATCCATCACTTTATCCACTCAATCCAATTTATCAAGAGATTCTGTTGATTCTACTCTGTCCCCCCAGTATATCTTAAATCCACTTCTCTCTAACTGGTCTATTTCCACTCTACTCTTGGCAACATCATCTTCTCACCTACCTACTAGATCACCATGTTATAACTTTACAACACTACCTCGGTATTCCTTTCTCCACTCTTTTCTCATTCCCAATCTATTCTCCTTGCAAAAGCCAGAGTTATCTTTTAAACCCTACTCTCCAGGTCACTTACTGGCTTAAAATTGTTCACTGACAGTTAACTTTTGTATAGATTTGGGCCTGAATGTGATTAGTTTAAGACTATATCTAAAGATGACTTTGGCTGTTACTCTCTTACATTACTGAATCTTCATATCATTTATCACAATTTGTACCTATCCATTCTCTTGCTTATGTGTTTAGATTCTGTTTTTTTTTTTTGTATTAGACTAATTCTCATTTCTTGATGTATGCTTTAATATATGGCAAATTTAGGTGCTCAGTGTATTAAATAAAAGACCGAAGAGTTCTCAAATTCTTTTAAAATGCACCATTAAGTAGACCGTTTTTTATTTAACCATTCTCATACTAATAAACATTCATTTTAATTTTTTTATAGTTACAAACAATGCCCTTATAATTATATTTAAATATATGCACAGGTATTTCTGTTGGCCAGATTCTAAAGATGGCATTCATGTATGAAAGTTTCAGTTTTTTTTAATTAAGAAATTTTTTGTCCCTCAAGTTCATTGATTTATACCCTCATGTCCTTATTGGTTTCTACACGCATGCTATGAAGTCATGTCTAACTCTTTGCGACCCCACGGACTGTAGCATGCTAGGCTCCTCTGTCTGTGGAATTTTCCAAGCAAGAATACTGGAGTGGGTTGCCATTTCCTCTTCCAGGGGATCTTCCCGACCCAAGGATTGAATCTGAGTCTCCTGCAAGGGCAGATGGACACCTTACCACTGCATCATCTGAGAATTCCTATTTGTTTCTGTAGTCTTGCACTAATTATTTTTGAACTACATAAAGTAGCTAAGTTGAAAAAATTATTCCTCACGTTAAATTTCTCTTTTCTAGTAGAGAAATTAATGCTTTAATTAATATAGTTTTAAAAAACTTTTTGAACACAATATAGAAAATACCAACTTGCAGTCTAAAATATTTATGGCATGATTATTTCTTAATTTTTCTCTTTAATAAGGCAAATTACTAGTAAATGGAAAGACTAAATGACAAGTTTAATACATATTTAAATAATATTTGAGGTGATTATTTCTTTCAGCGCCATTCACTTAAAAAGATACATCTTGAGCCTTTTACTTACCATATGTATCATATGGATCCACATTAGGACTAGGCATATTCCACCACTGGATAGTTGCGTCAGTACCACCACTAAAACACTGTTCTCCATTAGAACTAACAGCTAGTGACAGAACAGGACCACTATCACAGGAAAAGAGGGAAAAATTACTGAGAAAGCCTACAAAGAAACTTACATTTGCACCCCTCCCAACCTCTCTCTAAATTTCTGTGGTATCTAAAACTGTTTAAGTTAACATGTACATTTGAACAGTACTAATTATATTCTCGTTAGTACAATTATTAATCAAATGTAGTATTATTCAGCTAATGTTTTTCTTAATGTGAAACAAACATGAAAAAAGTACAAGGCTTTAGAAGTGATAAATAATAGTTAACAATAATTATGGTTGTTAATTAAGTACTAATTCAATATAACTTACATGTGGGCCCTAAATGTGTAGATAGGCTCTACATCTAAAGAGGCACTCCTAAAAGAGGGGAGAAAAAAAGGGGAGGGGAGAAGATAAATAATGGTAAATCACTGGTTGATATACAAGAGTCATTAGGAAAGATCAAATAAGTGCATAAAAGATATAGACCATAAAGAAGAATAATTACTTATAATTAGCAAATTTGGAAGAAAAAAACATAGGCTAACATTAAAATACTTGCTTTTTGGCAGGAACTGTTTTTTGCAAGTTCCAAAGTTTCAGAGTATGGTCCTCAGAGGCAGTAACCAGCACAGGTTCTACAGGATGAAAAGCTAATGCCCGAACTCCATCAAAATGGCTACGTAGTGTATACTTGGGATTCCATGTCTTTCGAAAGGCATCTTTATTGGCAGGCAACTAAAAAGAAAGAGCATGATATTTAGTGGTAAAAGTAGTTAACTGATAGGCATATGGAGTTTTTGTTTGTTTTGGTGTGTTTAAAACGTACATTCAAAAGTGCTTTGCTAAAATGTCCAACGGAAATTTAGCACATCTTAAAAACTTTCTATCTTTATCATTTAATAAGAACTAAGAAGAATCATTTCATTAGCTTTCAAATACTTAGATCAAATGAGTTCTTTAATCTGTTTTACCTAATGATCAAGGTAAACCCAAAGTCCTACTAAACATTAACATGAGGGAAAAAACAAAACACACAAAGAAACTACCACGTTGCAACATTTTACATGAAAACAAAAATTAAATAAATTACTACCAAAAATCCAAGGGTACAATATTAACAATACAGTTGTCATTTAGAAAATCAGCATGTGACATTTTTCAAGGCAGCAAGTTAAAGTACTTTTCAAAAGTCTGAATTAAAGACACTTTGTTGATATTGGTAAGAAGTTAATCTCTTTACCTTTATTTCTCCATTTGTAAAGACAGGCTGTGAAACCACTTCTAAAGCAGTCAAAAGGTTATTATAGAATTTATTTGCTTACATACTTTAAAAGTATTAATGAGAATAATCCAGCCCACCAAGGCCGATGTTTCTAAAAAGCATTCTAACATAAGTATAAAACACAGAAAAAAATGTTTATAAAAGGAAAAATTAATTTGCTGAAAATCTGCAAATTCACTAATACAAAATCTAAGTATAGTTAACTCTCAATTGAGTGTTTATTGTCTATAAAAAGTTTAATCCAAGACTAGTTTCACCTCTAACACTGTCTTTTCCATCCCCTCTTCATCCTCTCCCCATCCCTCTAATGAAAGACTAAGTATTTAGGAAATGACAAACTAACTTTAATATTATCCTTTAAAAAAAAAGTTCAAAACTAAAGTGTGTTTAAAGAATTATCCTGAAAGCAGATAAGTAATTCAGGTTACCTATTTTTCTCTTGTTAACAGCAAAGTATGGCTCAATTTGACTAGGTAATTGAGAGTTGACTACTAAGGGTGGGTATTTATCAATCAATATTTTTAGGTAATCAATCACCCCAAACTCCTAATACACCACAATACCCAAGAAAAATTTAAATACCACAAAGAAAGTAGTTGTAAGAAAAAAACTATATATCGCTTCAAATAAACACAATGTCACACTTTNACTGGCATGCTGCGATTCATGGGGTTGCAAAGAGTCAGACACAACTGAGCGACTGAACTGAACTGAATGTATCTCCAAGGTAACACAGTTAATAACAGTGGCACAATAAGAATACACCAAAAGAAACCCCCCCCACTGCCCCATCCCTGATACTACAGGTGGCACCATAAACTCCAACAGACTTTCTGTGAAGAATGGGGCAATGTGTATCAAAAGTCTTATAAATGCTCATGTATTTTGACACAATAATAACATTCTTGTTGATTTACCCAAGGAATTGAACACACACACACACACACACACATTTATCTGTATCATAAAAGCAATATCTATATCTAACAGCTGCTGCTGCTACTGCTAAGTCACTTCAGTCATGTCCAACTCTGTCCGACCGCACAGAATGCAGCAAGACATTATTGACACACGTTATTTCATTATATAATACAGTACTATGCAACCTTTATAATTATGTTCTTAATGTTCATGAGAGTGGAAGTGCCAGAAATACATACAATGAGAAAAGCAGTATAAACAGGAAATAAACTCTTTATTCAAAGTGCTATATCAGGAAAAATAAAGTTTACAGTCTGTTTTTAATTTTAAAAGAAAATGACTTTATTATATTCCATGAAGAATATTTTTTATTAAAGTTTGGATTACTTCATTAAATAAATGAATATTAAGAAGAAAATTACACTACATTCTAGATGCTACCATAGGATTAATAACCAGAAATGTTTAAATAATTACTCTTTTCTGCAAGTGTGTTTAGTGTTCAGATTCATTAATTTCATTATCAATCTGTAGAATAAGCCATCTAGAAGGTCTAAATGAAGAACTTAGTTCTGAAAGATGAAGTCCCTTGCCCTCAATCACATAAGGATTTCATAGTAGTTTTGCTAGGTCAAGAATCATCATTGTTTAAATCCTAGGTATTGTAGAACCTGTTATATTTAAATATTTTAATTTTGTATAAATAGTAATATCTTTATTTTATGTAAGTAGTTCTTATTCTATCAAATAGAAATATTATATGTAATATCCCTAACTTCATCCTAAATTTCACAAATAACAGTAAGCTGTCTTTATCTACTGGGCTTCCCTGGTGATCCAGTGGCAAAGAATCTGCCTGAAGATGCAGGAGATGAGATTTCAATCCTTGGATTGAGAATATCCCCTGGAGAAGGAAATGGCAACCCACTCCAGTAGCCTTGCCTGGATAATCCCATGGACAGAGAGATTAGTGGGCTACAGTCCATGGGATCACAAAGAGGCAGATATGACTTGGCAACTAAACAATAACTCTTTATCTACTATTATATAAAATGTCTCTCATAAGTCTCATGATAAAATTGAGTCTAAGCTTTATTCAGTTCTTAAGTTTTTATAATTGTCTGAATTACCTGAGATTTCACAGTGAGGGATTTTATTTTCTATACCATGTTCAGGGCCTTGAATTCTTTAGTTTCTTTAAAATGCAAAACATATCTTCAAAGCAGGTGATCAATTTTAGGATTTTGTTTGCATTTCCTGTGGTGAAATAGAGTTTTACTTTATTCCATTAATTGAGTTACATATTCTTAAAAATTAAATATCTGTGTTGAGAGTCATCCAGAGACTTTTGATGAACATTCAGTACAAAAATTATGCTTTTGCTAGACACAGCCTTCTAGCCATAATTTTTCTGGGAGCTACTATAAAGTGAAAGTTGCTCAGTTGTGTCTGATTTTTCCTACCTCATGGACTGTATGATCCATGGAATTATCCAGGACAGAATACTGGAGGGGGTAGCCTTTCCCTTCTCCAGGGGATCTTCCCAACCCTGGTATCAAACCCAGTTCTCCTAGATTGCAGGTGAATTGTTTTCCAGCTGAGCCACAAGGGAAGCCCAAGAATCCTGGAGTGGATAGCCTATCCCTTCTCTAGCAGATCTTCCTGACCCAGGAATCTAATCGGGGTCTCTTACATTACAGGCAGATTCTTTACCAACTGAGCTATCAGTGAAGACCTGTTTATAAAAGATTTGAAAATACCTTCAAGCTTTAGTTGCATTGCCTGGTATGTGACAATCTTCTCCAAGTTTATACTTCTTGCAATACTGCACCATGCTATGACTTTTGGAAAACATGTAAAATAACACTGGGTTTTACTAATTTAAATTAAAAAGTATATGTGGTGGTAGCAATGCAAACAATCCAAGGCAGCTAATCACTGAATACATAGATATGGCCTTTTATGACTGATTTTGCCCATGACATATCATAACTATTAATAGTACATCATCAGTTACTTTCTGATCAACAAGTGATGAAATTATTTTAACCTGACCATAATAAGAGTTCTGATTTTATAAATATATTAGTAGTAGAAGGTGGTTTGTTATCTATCATATCTAATACTTTATTTAATGCTATATTTATTGCAAACTGTTGATTATATATTTTATGTTATGTTTAGAGATGCTGTGATGAGTAATGTAGTCCCCTTCCTTTCAATCAGTCAGTTCTTCTTCCATGTAGATTTTTCTTCTCCTGTGGTTGAAAGATTTGCTAATGGCTTACACTGGTGGGTGTATCTTTCCTTTTCTCCTTCACATTTAGCTTCCCTTTTTTCTCAACTATTTGTAACGCCTCCTCAGACAACCATTTTGCCTTTTCTGCATTTATTTTTCTTTTAACCTGCCTCCTGAGAAATATGTATGCAGGTCAAGAAGCAACAGTTAGAACAGGACATGGAACAAAAGACTGGTTCCAAATTGGGAAAGGAGTGGTTAAGGCTGTATATTGTCATCCTGCTTATTTAAATTATATGCAGAGTACATCATGAGAAAGGCTGGGCTGGATGAACCACAAGCTGAAATCAAGATTGCCGGGAAAAATATCAACAACCTTATATATGCAGATGACATGACCCTTATGGCAGAAATGAAGAACTAAATGAAAAACCTGGCCTAAAACTCAACATTCAGAAAATCAAGATCATGGCATCTGGTCCCATCACTTCATTGCAAATAGATGGGGAAACAATGGAATCAGTGAGAGACTTTATTTGGGGGGGCTCCAAAATCACTGCAGATGGTGCAGCCATGAAATTAAAAGATGCTTGCTCCTTGGAAGAAAAGTTATGACCAACCTAGATAGCATATTAAAAAGCAGAGACATTACATTGCCCACAAAAGTCCGTGTAGTCGAAGCTATGGCTTTTCCAGTAGTCATGTATGGATGTGAGAGTTAGACTATAAAGAAATCTGAGTGCAGAAGAATTGATGCTTTTGAACTGTGGTGTTGGAGAAAACTTTTCAGAGTACCCTGTAGTGCAAGGAGATCAAACCAGTCAATCCTAAAGGAAATCAGTCCTGAGTATTCATTGGAAGGACTGATGCTGAAGCGGAAGCTCCAATACCTGATTCAAAAAACTGACTCATTGGAAAAGACCATTATACTGGGTAAGATCGAAGGTGTGAGGAGAAGGGGATGACAGAAGNATAGTCACTTTACAGTATGTGTCAAGGTGTTTTTATAGGCCTATTGAAAGTTACTGATACAAAATAGTTTCTCTTTAAATGTTCTAAAATGCCTAATATAAAGATATTTGTACTTAAGTCATACTCTACAAAAATTTCATTCCCTCTTGAAAGTTTGTTATCCTGAATCTGGAATAGCAAATGACAAATACTAATATGAAACTAAAAAAAAGAAGAAAAAAAAGAGGAAAACTAGAAAATTATCCGGGGATACTTATAATTTGCATTGAAAGAAATAACCAAGTCAGGAGATGTATAGCTATTCAGTAACAAGAGTAAAGTAAAGAAGGGGAATGACAAATCTTATTCTACACATGGAAGACAGGAAATGAAAGACAAATAAGAACAATTAAGACAAATTCATTGACCAGGACTCAGATCTGTAAACATATATATTTCAGAATGTGAACCTTTGAAATGGAGATCTTTCCCTATCTTTGAAATGAGAAAAGCATATAAATCTTTTGAAGAAAGGATATGAAATAATCTTTCTTTATAAGCTACAATTTTATAAGTATAAAATAGTATAGGAGTAACAAAAAGCAAGAATAAGAGCATTTATCAAAGGAAAACATATTATAATCTATAATTTAAACCTTCCACATTGAAAAAACTTAAATATCAAAGTCTTAAAAAGATTATTACCTCCTCCTTCATATTCTAAATAAAGGTTCCAAACTTCAGATGTTTTACCCTTATTTCAGCTGTGATTTGTTATAGATCTACATGTTTTTACTTATACATGAAATACAGCAAAAAGACCACAGAAAGCTAGAAAAGTCCTATCAAAGATTTTAACATGTAAAGTAAAATAAAGTAAAAATAAAAATTTTTTAAAAAGGATTCTACAAAAAAAAATCTGTGGGAAAAAAATAAAGATTTTAACAAAAGATTAACTGAGAACTTCCCCCTCACTTTCTTCCCCAATTACAGAAAGCTTAGAACATATTTAAAGATGACAGAAAACAAAGTTTTAGATTTGACAATAGTATTGTATCGGTTAATTCCCTGATTTCCACCATTGTACTGTGGTCACATAAGAGAATGCATTTGTGGTAAAGTAACTGATGCTTCTGAACTGTGGTGTTGGAGAAGACTCTTGAGTTCCTTGCACTCTGGTTGCAAGGAGATCCAACCAGTCCATTCTAAATGAGCTCAGTCCTGGGTGTTCACTGCAAGGACTGATGCTAAAGCTGAAACTCCAATACTTTGGCCACCTCATGCAAAGAGATGATTCATTGGAAAAGACTCTGATGCTGGGAGGGATTGGGGGAAGGAGAAGGGGACGACGGAAGATGAGATGGCTGGACGGCATCACCGACTCGATGGACATGGGTTTGGGTGAACTCCAGGAGTTGGTGATGGACAGTGAGGCCTGGTGTGCTGCAGTTAATGGGGTCGCAAAGAGTCGGACACGACTGAGCAACTGAACTGAAAAGTATCTAGGGAACAACATGTCTACTACTTAGTTTTCTGAAGTGTTCCAAATAATAAAAGTACGTATTTAAAGAGACAAGAGGATGAAGCAAATGTAGTAAAAATTTTAACATTTAAAGACACTGTGTGAAAGTGCATGAAATTCTTATAACTTTTCCTTAAGTTTGAAGTTATGTCAAAAGAAAATGTTACAAGGAAAAGGAAGCTTAACTCTTCTGAAGCTTGAGACCAAAATAACTGTAACAAATCTGTTTAGTGTCATGGTCTTCATTTTTAGAAATACTAATTGAAAAAGCGTATGTCACTCAAGGTTGTTCACTGTTAAGTCATTCCTTTTGCCTAAGGTAGGAAAAAAGAAGGGTGAAATGGAGTGAACAAGCTGGAAGACAGATAAACATTACCTTTCTGGATTCTGATTTCAGAACCCTTTCCATTTAAGAGTCAAATCATGGTTGAGACTTTACAAAGTCAAAAAGTTGGCATTCTTGCCACTTTTCCCCATTAAAAAAAAAAAAAGGCATTTAGATTGGATTATATCTGCTGAATTCACGTGCTAAAGTTAAGCAAATAATTTTCTTCTAAGAAGCTGGAAAAATCTGTAGAAACTGAGTGCTATGATCCACAAAGTATGAGTAATTCACACTTTGGAATAAAGGAAAAGAAGAAAAGGCTACAGTTTATAAATTAATTTATTATACAAAGCCACATCTGGGAAAACATCAGAAAACCCAATGAAAATAGATAATAAAAATGCTAAGTAAATTCCATGAATTCAATCTTTTCATGAAAAACTGTATCTTAGCACTAATATGGTATTCTACCTAGATTAAGACCTAAATTTACTACCCATGAATTTAAAGAAAAATTTATTTCCACAGTAGGGATTCAAAGTAAGAAGTTTTTAACTAATTCACAAAGGAAGTGTAAAAAGAAACAATTATTTCTTAATTATTCATTCCTGAGACACTGGTGGAAACCTTATCTTTTTATCTACATACATGGGTAACCTTAAAAGCACTGGTGTTCATAAAAACACTAAAAATGAGAAACAATCTAATGGATTAACTAATGGGAGGCTAGGATAAATCCACAAAATGTAATACTATCTAACCAATCAAACTGTATTTAGATTAGTCATCTAATCTAATGAAAATTAAGAAAAAATGAATTAAAAACAATGATATTCTTGTTGCATATTGTTAAAGGAGGTTTATGTATAAAGACATTTATAAGCAGCTGGAAGAATTTATGCCAAATATAATTTCTGAGTTATCGAACTGCAAGTGATTTTTACTTTTTTCTTTGTGTCTCTATATAACACTTATGTTAAGCATATATTACTTCTATGGGTATTTAAACAAAGTTAGCTCATTTTAAAAAACAGACACAAAATAAAAATTAAAGGGGACTGGTTGAATAATACGGTACACATTTTGATAAGAAAACAGTATTGAGACATGAAAATCTCAGGGTATGAATCCGAAGTCACCAGCTCCTGATTTAATCACAGTAGTTCCCTTTAACCCATTTCTCATATCAGGTTCTGAAATATTCTCTTTGACAACAGGGCACCTTTGTTTAAAGAAAGTTAAACAAATGAAAATGTTAAACAAGTTATTGTTTAACAATGTTAAAGTTAACGTTTAAAGTATTAAACAAGTGAAAATGTTGTATGGGAGAATATTTATTGACACGAAAGGGTATTTTCTGTGAATTGTTAGCTGAGTAGGTAAATAACAAAACTGTATACTATGATCCTACTAAATAAAATTAATTAAAACTGTATGGGAATTTTAGACCTTAGTTTCAGTTCATCAGTTTCTAACAGTTCTTAAACAGGTATTTTTTTCAATAAAAAACAATTTTAGAAAAATGTAAAACCTAAAACAAAAAAACCCTTAAGTTGACTTTATAATAGCCAGGACATGGAAACAACCTAGATGTCCATCAGCAGATGAATGGATAAGAAAGCTGTGGTCCTATACACAATGGAGTATTACTCAGCCATTAAAAAGAATACATTTGAATCAGTTCTAATGAGGTGGATGAAACTGGAGCCTATTATACAGAGTGAAGTAAGCCAGAAAGAAAAACACCAATATAGTATACTTACACATATATATGGAATTTATAAAGACAGTAATGATAACCCTCTATGTGAGACAGCAAAAGAGACACGGATGTACAGAACGGACTTTTAGACTCTGTGGGAAAGGGAGAAGGTGGGATAATTTGGAAGAATGGCATTGAAACATGTATACTATCAGGTAAGAAACGAATCGACAGTCTATGTTCGATACAGGATACAGGATGCTTGGGGCTGGTGCACAGGGATGACCCAGAGAGACGATATGGGGTGAGAGGTGGGAGGGAGGTTCAGGATTGGGAACTCATGTACACCCGTGGCTGATTCATGTCAATGTATGGCAAAACCAATACAGTATTGTAAAGCAAAATAAAGTAAAAATAAAAATTAAAAAAAAAAAAAGAAAAGAAAAATGTAAAACCTAAAACAAAAAAAACCCTTAAGTTTACTTGTATCTTCTTTCTATACCTCAAAAACGGACGGGCATACCTTGGAGATGTTGAGGGTTCAGTCACAATAAAACAAGTCACACCAATTTTTTTGGTTTCCTAGTGCATATAAAAGTTATGTGTTGGGATTTCCCTGGTGATCTAGGGGCTGAAACTCTTCGCTCCCAAGGCAGAGGGTCTGGGTTTGATCCCCGATCAGGGAAC
Organism: Neotragus pygmaeus; assembly: GCA_006410875.1. Lineage (NCBI taxonomy): Eukaryota > Metazoa > Chordata > Mammalia > Artiodactyla > Bovidae > Neotragus > Neotragus pygmaeus. Next base: position 262,405 of record SJYV01036106.1, read on the forward strand.
TAGATCCCATATGCTGGAATTAAAAATCCCCCAAATTCCACATGGCCGCAAGGAAGAATGAATATCGCACATGTAAAATCCAGTGCAGCCCAAAATAAACAAATACTTTAAAAAAAGTACATGCCTTAATTAAAAATACTCTTCTCATTAAAAATAAAAAACCAGGGTTGCCAGAAACCTTCAATTTGTGTAAAAAACAAAACAAAACAAAACCAAAAACCCCGGTGGTTAGGTAGTAAAGAATCCTCCTGCCAATGCAGGAGACAACAGATTCGATCCCTGAGTCAGGAAGATCCCCTGGAGAAGGAAATGGCAACCCATTCCAGCATTCTTGCCTAGGAAATCCTGTGGACAGAGGAGCCTGGCAGGCTACAATCCATGGGGTCACAAAAGAGTTGGACATGACTTAGCAACTAAACAACAGCAACAGATAGAGATCTAAACATTCTATCAGGAAAAAAATGGGGTGTCTATATTTGAAATTAAAAGCAACACTACCTAATTTTCTAAAGAAATCTTCAGCATGTAAGTCAGTTTATGAATAACATACACAAAATAAGTAACCTAATATTTAAGTAAACTACATTTCTAAAAAAAAAAAAAATTAAAAATCTAAACTCTAAAATTCTAATGTCACCGCATCTATATTACAATGCTCAATCATGCAAAAGTACTTTTATACTCAACATGCATTAATTATATAGGGAAGAGATGTTAAAGCTGAAACACAGTCCCTGCCCAGCATTAAACATCTTTAAACACACTAAGCAATTCAATGTACAGTAAGAAATTTCTTAGAGAACAGTTTGTATTCACATGCAACAACATAAATTAACATAAGGTTATAAAAGAAAAGTGCATAACAGGTAAAATTTCCAAAACTCCTTATTTTCCTCTACAAGACATTAAACCACTCAAAAGCTGCTTTCCTGGAGGAAACTTACACCCTTTTCCACTGCAACTGCCATTTCATACACTAGTATCTCTGTCACCAGAGAAGGAACGCGAAAGAATGTTTATATGGTTTTCGCTGTTGTCACCTACTGTTTTCTCCTAGACACAGTCAAAAAAGTTGGACTAGAGGAATCAATGGCCAGCCAGTTCAAAATAAAGTAATTTCAGTTCCTTCATTCAATACTTTTAGGTCTGAAGATGATTTTCACATGGCTGTTCTTAAGCCTGATTCACAAAATGGAAATGAATTACTTCGTTGAGAGGTGCTGTAGCTAAATATATACTTTCAAAATACACTGGTCAAGATATTAATTATGAAAAGGCACCCAAAAAGCTACTTAGCTATTAACCAAACAAACCCTACTGCCACCACCACGTTACTTCCCCTGACCTTACTCTATCAGAGTAGCCAAGAAAATACTACCTAGGAGAGCTTTTTTCCTTTTGCTACTGTTATTTTTTGAGGTTGGCTTAAGAGCAGACAGTACAAACTACGGAAAGGGCTTTCCCATTCACTGTATTTCAGAATTCTAAGAAACTAAGAAATGTAACCTGGATAAGACGTAGTTACAGCAGTAATACTCTATCAAAAATAGAGAAATTTATACTTTCTTCCTTTTAAACAAATTTCTATTATTTTTCATCTGAAGGCCAATATTCCTTAAGACTTCTGCAAACTTTTCAAAGTTTATAGACAAAAACCTTAAAATCTTTCCTTCATCTTTATCCACATATTTAAAATAATATCCCACTTGATTTTCCCATAATACCTCCTAAATTATATTCAGATAAATTTCAAATATACAACAGACAAAGTTTAAAGTTAGTTGCCCCTTGTATGAAACATAAAGAAGTTAAAGACAAAAAATCAGAATTGAAGATTTTTTTTTTCTCAAAGATTGGAACACAAAAATTATAATAGAATCTGCACTTACTCTTCACCCCTTTCTTCCCCTTTCGTTCCTTCTTGTACTGTTCCTTCAGTTTACTTATTAGTCCCTGGTCTACATCCCAAACCTCAGTAGTTGGGGAGAGGTCATCTTTATCTACATGCAGCATATTATTAAAAGAAAAAAAATCAGCAGTTGGCAATGCAAGCTGTTCGAAATAAACTGTTATAGATTTATATAATCATAATAAAAATGTACTGACAGTATATACTCAAAGTACTTTAAAGGTGCAGTCTCAGTTTTGGTATTCACAAGTCAAACTCTGAAAGCCCATCTCATAAGTTTCTAAACATTAGTACTACAAACAATAGTTAAATGGTGCTTCATTTCTATGAATTACAAATTTGAAGGTTATTATTCTTGTGGTAACTGATATTTTTACAATGGACTGACATTAGAAATCTAATGTTACAAAAATTAGATCACTGCATCTTTATAAAAATGTTAATAAAAAATTATTCAGCCAGCATCATAAAAGCAAATGAATGAATTACATGCGAACTACTCAAAAAAGTGCAAGCTAGAAAGGTCAGTGCTGTTTTATTGATGAAAATATTCATGCACCTTCTGTCACATTGATTCTGCATGCACAAGATAAGATATGTACTAATGGAGAGGCATTCTAGTCCAATATAATACATACATGTAATTCCAAAATACGTCTCAAATAATCCATACAAAGCATTCAGAGAATCCCACCTCTGCCCCCACCCCATCCAAATAGTTCAACATCTCATTACCTTCTTCCATTGGTCTACAACTAAGATTAGCAAAAAAACAAAAAACAAAAACAAAAAACAAAAAAACTCAAATTCCACTGAAGAACTTTTTTAAAAGTTGATATTTTTAGGGTAAGATAAAAGCAGTGACAAGCATGGAGAAGTGAAAACATACATTGCTGTACATCTGTTACAGATGGTACTTCAGCTATTTTAGCTGAATAAACAAAACCATATTTGTTTTAAGTAAATACTTGTGCCTATAAAAAATTTACCCTATAGAACACTAGAGGAAAACAGCATTAAAAAAAAGCAAAACAAAAATATGTCTATTTGAATTATTTTAGGTATTAAAGGCTTTTCCATTTTTTAAGTTTTAAACTGTTACTTTTTAAGCTTAAAGCTATTATTTGGAAGTTTAACATTCTGTTGAAGATCAGTGAAGAGTTAGTTTACATAACCCTGTTACTAAATAAAAATTATACCAAAACACGTAAGCTAAGTCAATGAAGAAGACTGATATAAAAGGGAGATTTTAGAGAAGATATACTTTCACAATTTTTGATAACTTATTACATTTCTGGCTTATAAGGCTTATAAACTCCATAGGCCTCAATGTACGGTGGACATAACATCTTTTTTCCTTATAGACAGTTATTTGTAGCAAACGTAAAAGATCCTCATATTTAAATGGTATACCAGGGTATTCCTTGGCCGTTCAGTGGTTAGGACTTGGCGCTTTCACTGCCTGTAAAGTTTGATTCCTGGTCAGAATTAAGATTTTGCAAGCCTCTTAAGGGGGAAAAAAAAAAAAAAAAGGGTACACAGAAATTCAATTTTCTGTACCTTGACGTTTTCCTACTAAAACAGCCATCATTTTCTACCTTATGGTACTATGATCTTAGGTAGTCAGTGTGCAAAAAGCTAAACTCAAAACTTTAATATGCTAACTTGAATTAGCTGAAACTAGGTTATCAAAGCCTAAAATTTACACGATTATCAAATCTGCAAACTGTAATACTGTCATAATACTGATTTAAAGAGAAAATTCACTTTTCTTGTACTATACTCATGAATTTCCTGAAAACAATGTTATATCAAGAATCGTTCTGTCAATTTACCTAATATGCTAAGAAAAAAGTGATCTAAAGAATTAATTGCTTTGTGCTCATTTTAATAAAGCTAGTAATTCTTATTTTTAAAAGGGACAAACGGACACATTTGGAGCAAATTTTGTTAACCTCATAGAAACAGCAACAAAAACCTTCAGTGGTATAAACTTTACACATGAAATTAAACAGGAGTTTTTAAAAAGACCTCTGTATAAAAAGTAAAGCTGTGAATGCTCTAACTGGAATAGCAAAGGGTAGTGAAGTGAGAAAGCAAAGAGAATAAAAAAAAGGATAAGCTTAAGAAAAAAAAGAAATATTACTTGCAAGATAAACTTGAATCTAGAAAACAAAGGTAAACTTAAGGCAGTGCAGAGAACAGGTTGGTGAATGCATATATGCACAAACATCCTGAAACTTGCCTGGTAAGTAACAGCTGATTTGATATTGCTTATAAGAAATAGTTAAGAGCAAAAAGGAAGAGGCAGCATAATCTTCTACATATTAATGCTGTTTTAAAAAAAATCTAGGGGGAAAAAATACCATGAAATGAGGTTGAATAAGTTAGGGGAACTTTTTATTTTAATAAGAAAACACAAATATACACACAAAAAATTGATCCTTGACAACTCAAAACCACAAAAGCCTAAAATTCTATTGTGGTGATTCTAACTACCAAAGCAAAGGAATTAAATCTACTTAGTGTACCATAAAGTTGAAACTAATTTTATTCAAATCTTTAGTACTTTATCCATTTACACACAGTCAGTATTTTGTAGTCCTATAAATTGTACAGACCACAGTTTCGAAGTGTAGCACGCAATAACTAAACATCTTTAAAATGTTTAGCAAAATTAGAAATGCTCACCAATATTTCTGATTATGCCAAGAATTAAGAACTATTAAAATTAAACCCAGACTACCCTTACAGACTAAAAAGTTTTAAAAGCTTTCTGAAAAGGAGTGGTTTCATAGAACAAAGAATTCAAAATCAGAAATATTTGAGTACTATGCTAGTATACAAAATAAAAATAACGATTATCCCATGTGGGTGAATACAGGGATGTTTTACTATGACACACTATTTAGAAAGAAAAAAAAATCTCTCCTTTACCTGGTAACTTAAATCTGAAAATCACTTTCCCATTTGTAAGTGAACTCAAATTTTAAGTAAATAAATATAAAAGGATATTTGTATATTCAGCCTCTTGGGTTTGGAAAAAAAAAACTGAGTATGATACCTATTGAGTAAAAATGAAAAATTCAAAATCGCTGCATAGATCCTTTATAAAAAACACTGCATAGATTCTGTGATCGTTTTCATTTCTTAGGGAAAGAAATTACTTGAATCATTTTGCTCTTAACAGAGTCCTTTCCATCTTAAGAACTTAAAATGCTTTAGAGATACTTTAGACTTGTCTGGAAGGAAGAGACTTTGTTGGTTACTTCCATTACACAAAAAGATTCAAGTCATTCTCAAATATTAATAAGCAGAAGTAAATAAAAGTATCGACAGTTATCATTCACTAATTAGGTCCTCCCTTGAAACCGTTCTACAGTCAAAAGTTTTTGGACAGAAGGACTAATCAACTGCACACTTTTTATGACAGAAGTAATGCCATTTTATACAAATTAAATTCCTAAAATTTTTATATTCTTCTGGTGGACAGTTAAACTTTCAGCAATTTTAGGTGAAGAGAATAGGAATGGAAATGTGCCAAGATTTAGATACATAAATGTTTGAAAACTGCTTTCCATCTTTTATTCTCCCTTTAATAATCTAAATGAGCATTAGTAGCGCCCAGATAAATAATCGAACATAATGACAAAATATTATGCACTTATTAAAAATGATGTAACAGAAGAATAGTAAGTGGAAGTGTGCGTTATAAACCAGCACACAGCAAAATCTTGTCAAATACAGACAGATATAAATGTTAATCATGGATCTCTTTACATAGCATTATTATTGATGATTTTTAATTTTCTTCCATACATGTATTGTGGGTTTTAAACCTCCAAAAAAACCAAATGAATTATAAGATAGTTAAATATTTATGTAATTTAAATATATTTCTATAATTATTTTAAAATATAGAAAAAATAAGTAGTACTTTAGAAACTATTGGGAAAAAATAAGGTATTTCGAACACTGATAGGTTGCACACTAAAGAAAGAAGAAAATTAGATACTTTTACTGTCCTCTTGAGCAAGACTAACTCTTAAGAAGGTAAACTTCTATAACTTAGCAATTTTCAAAGAGTAAGTACAAAAATGTATATTCAAAGTCTAGAAGACAATTGTGAAAATTGTTTTTTAAAATTTTCAATTAATAGGCCTCCTCTCCCTCCACTTAGAAGATCTGAAAAATCATGCTTGACAATCATAAACAATGAGAATGCTGATAACAAAATCCAGACCTTTCAAGTACTCAATTTGTATCAGGACAGTCAATAAATGTTCTCTCTCAGGTTCTGTCTCTCCAGCTATTAGCAATATTCAGCTTAAATATTTACATGAGGCATTTTTATAAACTGAAGTGTGTCTCCTTATCACCAAAGTAGTTTTTAAAAATCTAGTGATAATTCCTCTTGCTAGTAACTAAGCAATTTTGATATTCATGTGAAATATGCGTTAAAATACTTAGTACCCTTCTCCAATAAAGCTGAGTTCTCCCTACCAGGAACATGTTGGTATTAAATGTTGACTGAATGAACTTTTTTGTGGTGTGTCTTTATTAACATGTTTTTAAAAGTTATTTCTAATTGAGGATAATTGTTGAACCATGTTGTGGTTTTTTCCATACAATGTGAAATCAGCTGTTTAAGTACAGAATGAACATTTTTAATAGAAATATCACACTGGACCTCAGCTATTATCTTAAAATTCTTTGTACACTTTATATTTTACTTTCTGATGGGCTTTTTAAACCCTGTATAAATAGAATCGTTTTAACCCTTTTAGTTATAGCTGGATTATTGATAGCAATAGATCACTTCCAAAGGCTAGGCTCTTAACATGTTTGTACAGTGAATGTCATATGTAATAAAGTTCAATAGTTTCAATAAATCTTGTTTATTATAGTGCTATTATTCAGAATTAATAGCTTTACTGTGTGTATATGAGCTCAGTCGTGTCTATTTGCAACCCAGTGGATGTGGGTTTCAAGAAGATGACTCTTTTTGGTATGCCTGTATGGTATTATCTGATCAGGTATACCATACAGGCATACTGAAGAGAGTCACCTTCTTGAAACCCAAATCTATTACCAAATTAAATCATGGGAATGTTTAAAACTGTGTACATGCTTAAAAAAAAAATCTGCTAAGAAGAAAGGAGCTGGATTTCTAAATTAACAACGTTTCAATTTTAAATCAAGAAAAATTTCAAAAATCAAAATTCAACAAAAGCCATATATTAAACATTTTAGCCACCAAATCTAAATAAACTGATGCAAAATACTCTGAAATTATTGAATACCACTCTTCTCCTTGCTCTCAGTAAAACTGCCAGCATACATTCAGATACACACATTCCATATACAATATTTAATAAAATACATCTTTAAGGCCTAGATGTTTTCCCACCCCTGTATTTCTTTATCACCTTACCCCATTCTGTGCCATCCCCTGAACTTCGTGCTTCTCCAGCTCCTTCACCATCTTCAGCGGTTACTAAAAAATCAAATTCTTTCAGTGCTTCCTCAGTATCAGGATCATCAGTTAGGTCAGCAGCTAAGCCTTCATTACCTATCTGTAAAGGGAACACAAGCCAAGAATTACCTTTATGATAAACTGTAAAGATATCCTTTATGTTTTCACACAATTATCATTACTTTTGCACTCCCATTTTTAGGTTATTTAGAAACAAAAATCTTAAGATTTTCCAGAGAGTTCAACAATCTCAAATTATATCCTAGAGAAATGGTTGCCAACAGTGCTCCAAAGTGTGATGGAAGTAATGTGGCGGTTAAGAATGATTAAAATCTTGATATTCAACTATGATGATCCTCACAAAGAACGTCTCTAATTACAAAATATTTACAAGTAACTCCGTTAAAGACCTGTGCAGTCACTTACATTCCAGGGTGTTGTGTTGAACTGACCTCATTCACTGAAAACTGCACCTATAGTCCATAACTCATAAGGGGATATGGCATAGTTAATAAGGACAGTAATGCAAGTCAATAGCTGCGGAATTTATAGTAATGCTTCTCAGAACAACAACCACCAAAAAAAAATCAAAACATCTGTTCACCCATGTTTCACATGAATATGTGGCAGAAAGGCTGAACATGGCTTTTACAGACTGGAGGCGTTTGAGGAAAACTGGAATTTTCCCCACATTACTGTAAAATCCTGAAGAACTACAATGGAATTCAAAACCACCAGTTGAAATACTGTACACTACTGTGATAATCTACACATGGATCATCTAATCTATTTTTTCTCTTATACATAATCTATATCAACACTAAAATACATCACTGTGTTTCCCATGTTATAAGCAAAAGAAAACACATTAATCCTTAACAAACAGTGAAGAGTACTGACACAAACATTTACAATTCTCAGTTTATTCCCTCACCCAGGGTGGGAGTATCAACCCACATCAGGTACAACTTATCACTTGTTTACTGTACTTCAAGAGATACTCTACAGCAGTGATTCTTAATTGTGATAGGATAGTTTTTTGCTTTTTTTATCCAAAAAAGTTCCAAAACAATGGACTAGTCCCATAAAAATAGACCCTTTTTGCCAATTAGTTAATAATACAGTAGATAGTAATTCCTGCTATATGTAGGGTAATTCAATAAGAACTATATAAAAAACTTACAAATGACATAATAAAAAATCATCAATAACTTCCAATGTAACTTAAGACATCTTGAAATTTTCTATTCCATACACATGACTAAATACATTGCAGTTATTAAATACACTGTATTTAATATTTAGTAAAGAGAATTCTTACTTTGTGTTTATTTATCCGATGTTTGTCTTTTCCTTCTGGGATGCCTTCAATCATATCATTTTCTTCTTCTTCGTCACTGTCATCAGCATTTTCTAAGAAATTGAATGTCTCAAGAACATCACCAGAAGTCCTGTAAGAGGAAAAAGATAAATCAAAATATCACAGTGATAAATATTTCTTTCCATCTCCTATTTTAAAACAGTATTTGAAGGTAGTAGACAGATTCAAATTAAAACTTACTTATAATGTATTATGTAAATATTCTACCCAAAAATGAAATGTTCTACAATTAAAGATGTTAAGTTTCTACAACAATAATACTTTAAGTAATTACAGCATCAAAGTAAAAACCTTATAGTTACTAGGCACTCAAATGTAGTATTATTTCTCAAAATAAAAGTTATTGTAATTAAGCAACTTGAACTCTGCATTTCTTTTAGCTCTACAACCTTTTACAATGTGGCCCAAATGTTTACGGACTAAAACTGAAGCTTAATTTACAAGGATACTAAGATTTAAAGTAATGGTAAATCAGATATAGAACATTCCAATTTTTTTCACAGGTTTTTCTTACCTACAAAACAGGATTATTAATATACTAAAGAAATACTATCAAGTGTTTCAGAACCACTCTTACAATTGATTAACAGTCACAATCTATTTTAATCTATTAAGTCATTTTAAAACTATAATCTGAATTCCTCATCTATGTACAAAAGAGGTTTTCAAATAGTTATTTAAATGTCTAAAAACAGAGGCTGCAACAGAACAGTGAAAGCTTCAGCTGAACATAGTCTCTCACAATTAAAGTCTCAATTCTTCCACTGACTAGCTGCCTGAATTTGGCCATGTCATTTAAACACTGTGGCTCCAATTTCTTTACCTGTGGGAATTAAACTCAGTTCAGTTCAGTCACTCAGTTGTGTCTGACTCTTTGCGACCCCATGAACTGCAGCACTCTAGGACTCCCTGTCCATCACCAACTCTAGGAGTTTACTCAAACTCATGTCCATCGAGTCAGTGATGCCATCCAGCCATCTCATCCTGCCCCCAATCCCTCCCAGCATCAGAGTCTTTGCCAATGAGTCAACTCTTCTCATGAGGTGGCTAAAGTATTGGCGCTTCAGCATCAGTNAATCAGTACATGGTAACAAAAAGAGTAATAAGTCTAAAAGTTAGGTTTTTCCCCTCTCCCTGACTGTTTCTATTAGTCTAAATTAAGGGTATCATACAATTCAGACTAGCACTTTGATACAGGATCTTAATAGGTCTACTATACTGTGCCTAATCCAATACAGGGTTTAAGGACCTGTATAAAAACTGAATATAGAAAGATATATTTTTTTCCAAGTGCAAATCAGCTAAGAACAAACAAAAAACTACCATAATAACAAAACACATAATTTTCAGCTCAACTGTCATTTCTTGGATATGAATTCCTGTCTCTAAAATGAGAACTCATGTTTTAGGTTTTTAAAATTGTGTTTGATCACAGCAATACATGCACAAGACTTTAAAAAGTCAAAAAGAGCACAATCAATAAAAGAAATGACTGATGAATCGTTCCAAAATTAAAAACTCTTGCTCTTTGGAAAATACTGTTAAGATCATTTAAAGAAAAGTCTACGGATTGGGAAAATGTATTTGCAAATAACACATTTAATGAAGGACTATATATAGAACATTTAAATCTTAGTATCAAAAAAACAATGAGCATGGGGAGATGATTCAAAAAATTTCAGTAAAAAAAGACGTGTATGGTATACACATATGTTCAATATCATGAGTCTTTAGGAAAATGGAAATTAAAGCAACCAGGGACTGTGAAGGTTCTGAGACTTTGCCCCACTTGCAAGCTAATATGCTGTTACTCTCGAGATGTTTCTTTTTAGCATTCATGATGACCCTGTATGGATTTTTTAAAATTAATTTTATAGTGTAACCAGGGAAAAACCCTTTCAATGTGGAAACAAAAATGCTTTGAAATACATTCTGTAAATATATTACATAAATTTTTTTTAAATTACCACTTTAATAATCCTTTCAACACCATTTTACCTGTTCTCTCTTTCTGACACTCCTATTCAGATGTTAGCCCTCTGGGACCCATCTTTATATTTTCCTATCTTTTCACTCCTACTTTCTTTTTTACCCCCTTTGCTCTTTTCTGGGAGAGTCTTTTAACCTTATCATCCAAGTTCTACATAAAAATTATTTAAACCACACTTTAAAATTTCTACTAGCTCTTTTTTGACTTCTCATCAAACCTTACAAAATAGCATCTTATTGTTTTATGGATGTATTATTTTTCTCAGTGCTTACAGAAGAGTAAACTTTAGCCAACTGGATATATTGTGTACATGGGTAAGGCTTGTCAAGGAGCTAGCTTCCCGTCTGTGTAAAAGGGCAGAAACCCAAACATTTCATTGGCAGTTCCCAACTGTCACTATCAGAAAGTCTTCTCTACCATTAATAGATCATACTTCTCCTTGGAAAGGATTTAAGATCAGCTGCCAACATACCAGAAGCCAAGCAGAAGAAAACAAGAGATGTCAGTGCTCAGCTAGCTATTTTCAGATCCTCCTCCTGTCTTCAATGTAGCTCACCCTACAGGTGTCTGACTTTTTAAGAAATCAGAAATCACTGGAATTTGTCAGAAATCAGAATTCACCAGAAAACAAACCACCATTCTTTGGGATAGAGGAGGGGTTTTCAAATGGTTACACAGGACAAAAGAGGGAGTTTGATGGGAATTTGCTGTATGTCTCAGGAAACTCAAACTCTGTATCAACCTAGAGGGGTGGGATGGAGTGGGAGATGGGAAGGAGGTTCAGGAGGGAGGGAGTATATGTATACCTATGGCTGATTCAAGTTGAAGTTTGACAGAAAACAACAAAATTCTGGACAGCAATTATCCTTCAATTAAAATACAAATAAGTTAAAAATATATATATATAAATTTTAAAAAGAGGGTGTTTGAAATTCTTTCATAAATTTGAAACTTGCCTCTTACCTAAACTTGAAACTAATTCTCTATTAATAACTCTCTCTGACTCCAGATATACCTGATACTGCTAATTCCTTACCTTTTGTAACTTTATTGGCATTTTGGGACGTGAATTGCCTTTTTTTTTTTTTCTTTCCAGATTCCAAACTTATTAAGTTCTCCCTATCTGATGGACAGTATATCCTTCTCATTCTTCCTATGTACTCAATTTATTGCTCTTATATGTTAATGTATCTTTAAAAAGTCTTTAACGAACACCTTAGAGGATGGATATGGCACGAAAGTAAAATGTCTCTTTAATTCACCATGCTTAAGTGGACATCTTTTTCATTCTAAAAATATCATCAATAGAATTTTTAAAATTATATATCCAGATGAAGGGAAAACAGAGTGAAGTCAAGAGTAAGGATGGTAATTAAAAGGGTAAAAAGGTTCCAGTTTCATCCACCTCATTAGAACTGATTCAAATGTATTCTTTTTAATGGCTGAGTAATACTCCATTGTGTATATGTACCACAGCTTTTTTATCCATTCATCTGGCGGATACATGTTGATGTATGGCAAAACCAATACAATACTGTAAAGTAAAAAAATAAAGTAATTAAAAAAAAACTTAAACTCAAAAAATAAAAAATAAAGGGAAAAAGGAGTCCGTTCATTTTCTAGAAATAAAGGAATCCCACAAATATGGCAAGATTCAGTCAGAATAAAAAGAAAGGGCAACTACTAGAGGCTGAAAGGTAAATCAGAGCATACGATTTCTAACAATATGGCCTACAATTTATCATTTTTCTACTATTGAACATGAAGACTGGTTCAAATTTTTACTGTTATATGTAAGAATATGATAGCTACAAATCTGTTGGTATCTCCATCAATATATTAGATCATATTTCTTAGAATTTTCAAAGGCCCTAATTCTAGCTGAACCATACACACCTACATTAATAGAGACTTGCAATATATTAGGCGATACAAACGTAATTGCAATTTTTGCACTATTGAAATTTGCCATCTTATACTGGAATATATCCTTAAATGAATAAGGTTACTTTTTACATCATTTTAATGTGCATTTTTGCTAATGACTTATAAAATGCTGTTTTTTATTCTTTTTGACTGTGGGAATAATGCTAAGACAAAAAAGCAAATGGGAGCAATTTTCTTATTCAAATAGGCCATAAAACAGCAGAGACAACTCACAGCAACAATGCATTTGGCCCAGGAGCTGATAACAAATGTACAGTACAGCAGTGGTTCAAGAAGTTTTGCAGGGAGACGACAGCCTTGAAGATGAGAGGAGGACTGGCCAGACATCAGAAGTTGACAATGACCAACTGAGAGCATCAAAACTGATCCTCTTAAACTACACAAGAACCTGCTAAAGAAATCAACGTCAAGCATTCTATTGTCGTTCTGCACTTGAAGCAAACTGGAAAGGTAAAAAAACTCGATTAAATGGGTGCCTCATAAGCTGACTAGAAATTTTTAAAAATCGTCCTTTTGAAGTGTTGTCTTCTATTTTCTACTCAACAACGAACCATTTCCCGATCAGATTGTGACGTGACAAAAGCGGATTTTATATGACAACAGGCAACAACCAGCTCAAGTAGGTGAACTGAGAAGCAGCTCTTAGCTGCTTACCAAAGCCAAACTTGCACCCAAAAAGGGTCATGGTCACTCTCTGGTGGTCTGCTACAGGTCTGATCCACTACAGCTTTCTGCATCCTGGCGAAATCATTACATCTGAGAAGTCTGCTCAGCAAAATGACGCAATACACAGCAAACTTCAATGTCTGCAGCTGATACTGGTCAACAGAAAGGGCCCAATTCCTCTCCACAACACCTTACTATACACTGCACAACCAACGTTTCAAAAGTTGAACAAATTGGGCTACAAAGTTTTGCCTCATTTGCCACATTCACTTGACTTCTTGACTACCACTACCGACTACCATATCTTCAAGCATCTTGACAACTTTTTGCGGGAAAACACTTCCACAACCAGCAGGATGTAGAAAATTGCTTTCCAATAGTTTGCTGAATCCCCAAACACAGATTTTTAAGCTATTGGAGTAAACAACCTTATTTCTCATTGACAAAAATGTATTGAGTGTAATGGTTCCTATTTTGATTAATAAAGATGTGTTTGAGCCTAGTTATACTACTAATTTAAAATTCACGGTCCAAAATTACAATTATTTTTGCACCAAAAAGACTCTTGAAAGTTCCTTGGACTGCAAGGAGATTCAACCAGTCCATCCTAAAGGAGATCAGTCTTGGCTGCTCACTGGAAAGGACTGATGTTGAAGCTGAAACTCCAATACTTTGGCCACCTCATGTGAAGAGTTGACTCATTGGCAAAGACTCTGATGCTGGGAGGGATTGGGGGCAGGAGAAGGGGATGACAGAGGATGACATAGCTGGATGGCATCGCCGACTTGATGGACATGAGTTTGGGTGGACTCCAGGAGTTGGTGATGGACAGGGAGGCCTGGCGTGCTGCGGTTCATGGGGTCGAAAAGAGTCGGACGCGACTGAGCAACTGAACTGAACTGAATACAAGTATACTCATTAAGAAAGAAATTGGCCTTGATTAAAAACAATTATTATCTAAAAGTCTGTGGACAGATAAAAAGACATGAAAAATGTGGTACATACAGTCAACAAATTATTATTTAGACATAAAAAAGAAAATCCTTGGCAGAAATGAAACCAATATTGTAAAACAATTATCCATCAATTGAAAATTTTGCAAATAAATGATTTTTAAAAATAAAATTAAAGAAAAATTTGCAAATAAATAGTGATTTTTTAAAATAAATAAAATCCTTACTGACAGCAGAACAATTTAAAAAAAGAAGAAGAAAAATCTTGTCATATGCTAAATGAGTGAACCTTTAGGACATCATGCTAAGTGAAATAAGCCAGGCACAGAAAAATAAATACTGTGTGTTTCCACTTACATACTTAAAGTAGTCACTCACAGAAAAAGTCTAATGGTGGTTCCCAGGTACTAGGGGGAGGAGGAAATAGGGAGTCGCTATTCAATGAGTTTCTCATGATGTACTCTGCATAGAAGTTAAATAAGCAGGGTGACAATATACAGCCTTGACATACTGCTTTTCCTATTTGGAACCAGTCTGTTGTTCCATGTCCAGTTCTAACTGTTGCTTCCTGATCTGAATACAAATTTCTCAAGACGCAGGTCAGTTGGTCTGGTAATCTCATCTCTTGAAGAATTTTCCACAGTTTATTGTGATCCACACAGTCAAAGGCTTTGGAGTAGTCAATAAAGCAGAAATAGATGTTTTTCTGGAACTCTCTTGCTTTTTCCATGATCCAGCAGATGTTGGCAACTTGATCCCTGGTTCCTCTGCCTTTTCTAAAATCAGCTTGAATATGTGGAAGTTCACGGTTCACGTATTGCTGAAGCCTGGCTTGGAGAATTTTGAGCATTACTTTCTAGCGTGTGAGATGAGTGCAACTGTGCAGTAGTTTGAGCATTCTTTGGTATTGCCTTTCTTTGGGATTGGAATGAAAACTGACCTTTTCCAGGCCTGTGGCCACTGCTGAGTTTTCCAAATTTGCTGGCATATTGAGTGTAGTACTTTCACAGCATTATCTTTCAGGATTTGAAATAGCTCAACTGGAATTCTATCACCTCCACTAGCTTTGTTCGTAGTGATGCTTTCTAAGGCCCACTGACTTCACATTTCAGGATGGCTGGCTCTAGGTGAGTGATCACACCACTGAACTGAACTGAACTGACTGATTCAATGAGTATGGAGTTTTAGTCATGGAAGAAGAAAAGCTTCTAGAGAAGTGCTCTACAATACTGTGCTTACATAGTTAACAACACTGCACTGTGCACTTAAAAATTTTAAGGTAGATCTTATGTTATGTGTTTTTTACCACAACAGAAAACAAAAAACTATTAATCTTGTAAAGGTAAGAAGCTTTACAAGGAGAAGATGTAGTCTGCTATGGATCTTTAACTCAGATTCAAGTGTGATACACTAAACTGCATTCCCAAGTATTTATAAATCCTATTAACTACTTAACCTGGTTAACTCACAAATTTAGTTTTTAAAACACAGTAATATCCTTGCTTTTTCTCATATGCTATGAAAACTCTTGATTCCTGAAATCCGGAGTAAAGAAAATAAGGACTCTATTAGATGTCAAATTGTTTTTATTAGAGACCTTACTTCTCAGAAATAAAATCCCCAAAGTAAAGGCTTATGTTAACCTGAAAGTTATCCATATAATATCTTGATATATATCTAAGGTATGAAGTAATGCTAGTTTATAAACTGTACATACTATTTTAAGCTCTACATGAACTACTTGTATTTTTTTCCAGTCTCCTTTTCTTTGTCCTTCCGACCTATGAAATTCAAGGTAATATCTAATGGTAGAAAATGAAAAAAGTTCCACTTGCTTGACTACTTGCATTATATCTGTACTGTAATCAAAAGTATATCTGGTAGGCGTGTTCATGAGAATGTAGAGAAACCGGAATTCTTATACATTTCTGGTGGTAATGTACAATACCCCAGCCACTTTGGAAAATAATTTGGAAATTCACCAAAAAGGTAAACACAGAGTTACTGTTAGGACTTAGCAATTCAACTCCTAGGTATAAACCCAAGAGACCTGAAAACATATGTCCACATTTCCAGACTGATGTTCAAAGCAGCATTATTCATTATTCCAAAATGTGAAATCAATGGACAAGCCCGTCAGTTGGACAAAGACTAGATAAAAAAAAGTTATATATCCACATAAAAGAGTGTTACTTGGCAATGAAAGAAATGAAATTACTGACACACGCTGTAACATGGATTTTAAAAACACTATGCTAACGAGAAGTAGCTACTCACAAAATAACCATTAACATAAAATATCTAGAATAGGCAAATCTACAGAGACAAAGTAGATTAATGGTTGCCTACGACTAGTGAGTGAGAGGTATGTAGGAAAGATGGGGAGTGGCAGCTAATGAGTACAAGGTTTCTTTACGGAGCAATGAAAATTTTCAAAACTTAGATTATGGTGATGGCTAAATAACTTTGTGAATATTCTAAAAACTGTTAAACTTATATCCTTTAATAGGTGAAATGTATGGCAGGTGAACTGTATCTTAATAAAGACATTAAAAGTTTAAACTAGATCTGGTAGCTTTCTAAGCCCAAACACAATGCAAAGCCTTGTTTCCTTCACAACAGTGACTGAACAATCATTACTATTCTAATCACAGAATAGTATTAAAATTTATTCTGAACACTAATAAAAATCTAAAAATCAAGGTGTTCAAAATAACTCTAAACTACAGGAAATCACTCTCAAGTTTTAATTTTGCATCTACTTTAGAGATAATTCAGTCATTCTCTTGGCTTCAAAACTTCAAGATACATAAATTTAAAAAGTGCCTAAATAAAAAGTTTATTTGTCCATGATGCCATTTAGGAAAAAAACACTTTAAATCTGAACTTTACATGCTTCTTTTTTACAGAACTTTTTTTTTATTTTTACACATTTCTTTTAAAAATATCTATTTATTTATTTGGCTGTGCCAGGTCTTAGTTGTGGCATGCAAACTCTTTGTTGTGGCATGTGGGATCTAATTCCCTGACTAGGGATCAATCCCAAGGCTCCCGCATTGGAATAGTGGAGATTTAGCTACTGGAACACCAAGGATGAGCCTCTGCATGCTTTAAAATTTGCTAACAGTAGTAACAAAAAGCTAAAAAGATTCATAATACCTGTTATACAAATAATGTTAACCTATGCACTGAAGAATTTATGCTTTCGAATTGTGGTACTGGAGAAGACTCTTGAGAGTCCCTTAGATAGCAAGGAGATTAAAACAGTCTTTCCTAAAGGAAACCAACCCTGAATATTCAATGGAAGAACTGATGCTGAAGCTCCAATACTTTGGCCACCTGATGCCAAAAGTCGACTCAGTGGAAAACATTCTGATGCTGGGAAAGACTGAGGGCAGGAAGAGAAGGGGGCAACAGAGGATGAGAATACGGATGGCATCAATGACACAAAGAACATGAGTTTGAGCAAGCTCCAGGAGACAGTGAAGGACAGGGAAGCCTGGCATAGTGCAATCCATGGAGTTGTAAATAGCTAGTCACAACTCAGCGATTGGGCAACAGTAAGTATAGTTCATACCTTTTGATTTCTTGTCCTTTTTGCTTAGGAGATTCACCTCCATTCAGGATCTGTTCTAAATTCTTTGTCTCTACTGATCCATTTGGTTCTGAATTGGACAGTCCAAGTAATGATCTTACCCGCTGAGACCGTACATCTAATATTGTATCTGTATAACCTACTTCCTGAAGATATCTATAAGACAAAATTAAAAATATTAAATCCCATAATTTGTTAATACCTGCAAATTTGTTAAATGAAAATTACATCAAAGGATTTTAGAAAAATCCATAATACTCTATAATATACTCTTCCTTTTCCTAATACCTTTCTTCTCTATAGACTAGTTCCATTTGTTTTTTTTAAAGGGCTGATTACAAACCGAAATTTAATTGAGAAAGCATATAGATGGCTAATACTAATTAAGAGCCGATCATCCTGACACCTAAAAGCTCTAAACCTTTTAGGAGTTGATCATATATATTACTCAAAAAAGGAAAAAAAAAAAATCCAGAAAGTTGTAAAAGATTAATAGAATTAAACCTCTGAACAATGATAGGCCACCTCAAAAGCTTGGCTCTTAGTGAGAGGTTAATGGATAGTTCAGTTCTCCTTCTAAGATCTAAGATCTCACTGCAGTCCTATGGATCTGTGGTTTTCAAACTTTCCTTCTTAGCTAAACAAAGTTACCTACAAGGACCTACTATGAAACATAAAATACAGATAATGGGTAATGAATGAGCTTGTGTGACAAATTTTAAAATTTCTTACCAAAGTACTGATATTTGACAGGCTAAGGGAAGATGTTAAAAAGAAGCCTTATATATTACTGACAAAATAACAAAAGATTTTTTAAGTGAAAGCTAAAGACAGGGGAGACTGGTTAGGACACTAACACAGCAAGAACTAAAACTGGAGAAGAGAAAAAAATGTGAGAAAAGTAAGATAAAATCCAAGTAACTTGCTACAAAAGTAAATATAGCAGTAAATTAAGATGAGAATTTTGGAAATTTTTCAGGTTTCTAGCTGAGATGACTGAATGGTGATTCTACTCAATAAAATGAATAATAAAGGGCCAGAATCTGGTTTTACAGGGTACCCATCAAATAATCATGTAGTATCTATCAAAGTGATAACATTTATTAGGTACAGTGATAAGAAAGGTCAAAAGCTCAGAAAAGAATGGACTGGGTATACAGATTTGGGAGTCATTAGTGTTTGGTGATATTTGAAGCCATGAATTTAAATGAAGTTACCCAGAGAAAAAGCATAAATAAAACAGAAAGCTTGGGGACAAAAACAACTAAAGTACTGGAAAAGTAAGAAAATCACAAAGAAAAATTAAAGCAAAGAATATGAGAGGTTAGGGTGAAAATAAACAGCAAAGAGTAATTTCATGAAAATAAGAAAAACCGAGTTTCAAAAAGAAATGTGGAGTTTATGTCAAGTATTTCCAAAGGGTCAAATGAACAAAAGGGTCTCATAAATATGTTTGTGATAGAAGCTTCAGGGAAATACGAAAATGAAAAATAGCTAAAGAAATGAACAAGGAAGACTATTCACATAAACTATTTTTAGAGAAAGGTAAGAAGAGATAGACTATAAAGCCAGACAATGGGATTAGACAATCATGAGAGAAATTCTGTGTACCTGTTTTCCCTAGAACCGTCAAACTCTTCTAAAAAATGTGATCCTCTTTTGGAGGAAAGAAAAAAAACCCTCCACATTCTAACCATGTGGTCTTAATAGGCCATCAAAATCCTAAACAAACCAGGTAAAAACAACTGATTTTGTAGTTATTCAATCAAGTGAAGACAAATTTAATCCTCAGAAAGTATTCTGAATAAAACAAGGGATACTCTGTCATCTGGAGAGAAGTGGTTTTCAGGAGAAAAGAATAAAACTGATACACAGAAGAGTAGAACACCAAAGAATTTAAGATCATATCCTGGATGCTCCACTCCCTGAGAAATCCTCAAGTGATGCTCCAGCTCCTGTGTTCCCAACTCTTAGTTAATCAGCACTTCCCTTAACTCAGCTAGCTACCCTAGCATCCTTCCAAGCAATAATCTGTTTTTATTAAAACCTAAATTTTAGTCACCATGAGTTCAGATTGATAAAAATTTCTTTGAAGAGAACATTAGAAACTGCGATTATAAATGTGAGGTTTAAATACATTTACAGAAAGAAAAGCAATAAGTGAAGAGTTCTCACCTGATAGCCTTTGTATTTTCAGTGAAGTATAACCTAAGGTGCTCTAATGAGAGTAAGGAAGAATGGGTTGAGATGCAGTGCAAATTTAGGAGGGCAAACTGAGGGCAACAGGAGCAAGAGATGACAAGGGATATGGAAAAAGGCTCCATGAAATGTTTGGACAGAAAACCATGCATGTGTAATGGCATTCACACAGTTCTATGACTTTTCTCGAAGAATTAATTAGAAACAGAAGCAACAGATAGTATGACTGAATTAGGGCTGAAATCCTCCAGGTAGGTATAGTAAAATGACTGGTGGGATGAGGAGGGGTGACAGGTGGGTAGCAAGAAAACTAAGGGTACAGGCAAAAGGGTAAAGGATCATGGGGTCAAAGTAGGAGCTAACAAAGTAACAAAAAGAAAAAAAAAAAAACAAAACCCTACCATAAGAATAAAACAAAATCAAACAGACCACTGGTAGAGGAGATATGGAAAATGAAGCAGTCAGATTCAGATCAGAGGGCAAATAACAGGGGAACCAGATTAAGAGAAGTGGAATACAAACTGTCAGGTCATTCCAGAGGTAGAAGAGTTATAGGTTATAATAAGACCAAGGGTCTGACCACACTTTACTGGGTTACTGAAGCAAAGGTAAAGATATCCAGGGTTCAGAAGGGTGAATAATTAGAAATTACCTAAGATTTCAGTTGCATTCAAGTACCAAAGTTTTTAAAACACAAGGGAAAAGAACAAATAAATCTGTTTTATTTATTCTAACTGGTAAATAGTAAAAAGATTTGCCACAGAAGTACTTCTAATACAGCAAAGAATTAAAACATCAATAATGTTCCTCAAAAATTCAAGTAAATTTAGTAAGCAAGCCAGTGCTGAAAAGTTTCTGACAACCTAAAGTTTCCTAAAAGTTTCCTTCTCTAAACCAGTCACAATCTCACTTAAAACCAAATATGTGAATTTTGCAGTGACAGGAGTGAGTTTGTCTGTAAGTATGAATCCCCTATTGTTTCTGACATTCTATTCCACAAATAAGAAAATAAGATCATTCTGAGAAATGTTTAAAGAAACATTCAGAGGATGCAAACTTTAAAAAGATTCAAAATCTAACAAAACAAAAAAGAAACAATATGAGAGAGCTATACACACTATCATTAAATAATTTTCACTTGCCAAGTGACTAAGTAAACACTCTCATACCTAAATCCTTAAAGCTGAAAATGGAGCATTACTCACTGTCGTAACAGTTGTCTGCCCTGCTTCCACGTTAACTGGCTATTCTGAGGTGCTGTGGGAGCCTCTGTGTCTTTGGTTTCTTCTAAAAATTAACAACAACAACAAAACAAGACAAGTTTCATACATGTTACTTCAACTCCTGATAATGCTGCCGAAGTTATCATTAAGTCCCACAAAAATATAGCAAAATATTTTACAAAGCATGTAAGAAAATTAACTTTTATTGAGTGTTTACTGTGGGTTATTCGTTTTAAGTGTTTATCCTGACAGCCCAAACACTTAAGCACCATTTTCCTTGTTTTAAAATTAGGAAAATCCAAGTGTATATTAACTATTATTATAAGAAATTAAAAAAAAACAAAAGCCCAGGATTTGAAATATTAAAATCAATTTTTTAACTACCAGAATTCTGCTGATTTGAATGCTTCTGAAATTAACAATATTTACTATTTACATAAATCAACACTGTTAAGAAATTAGGTGTGTGTGTGTGTGTATATATATATATAAATGTAATGAGTAACATAGAGTTTGTATCAGTAGATGCTAAGTCTACATACAAGACTCAATACAGTCAGTTTCATTTTTAGAACTAAAAGTTAAACCAGAAAACATTTTTACTGTATGTAAAAAGTCATATTTTATTCTCAGGTAACAAAGTGTATACATTAAAAAAGTTTAATGCACAGCATAACTTCAGATGAGTTAACTTCTCAGCAAGTATCTCCAGAGTGGTTCTTAAAACTTTATGGCACTAATGATATAGAAATATTTTCCTGTAATTTCCCATTATAAACATGAAGATAAAGTAAGAATATAGGGCCATACATGACCAGCACTCACAGTCAATGTTAAAATTCTTACCATGGCTTACTAGACTCCTCAGAGTAATGTGAACAAACAGCTATTGGCAGGAATTCAAAAATTCTTTGAAGGCATAACTTCTCTAGCCCTAACAATCCATTATTAGTACCCTCTCATTCTTCCCCTATATGTAGAAATATTTATAATTTCTAGAATTATCTCCTTCTTATAGCCCCCATTTTTTATGACTTTTTCCTACTTATACCATTTTATTTTTAAATCACATATAACCTTAAATCATTGGCCAAAAGAACACATTTTAAAAACGAATGTAATTGACCCAAATCCCATCACTGAGAATGTTAATATTTGAGATTCTCTTATTCCATATTTTCCATCTGAAGATAACATAGGTGAGCTTCTCCTCCCCTTAAATTAAAAAAAAAAAAAAAAAAAAAGGCGTGACCTGAACTGCACTACAAGCTGCTTTTAACACTTAATAGACCTTATACACTGTATCACAATAATATAGATTAACATTATGTAATATTCTATAGAAAGTATATACCTACTTAACCAGTCCCTTAATGTTGAAATTTGGCTCCAGTTTTCACTGTTGCTAAAGGATATTCTTGAGTACACTCAAGCATATATACTTCAATGAATTTTTGAACAAACTCATGTAACCAGTACCAAGATTAAGAAACAAAACACCATCAGTTCAGTTGAGTTCAGTCGCTCAGTCGTGTCCGACTCTTTGCGACCCCATGAATCGCAGCACGCCAGGCCTCCCTGTCCATCACCAACTCCTGGAGTTCACTCAAATTCACGTCCATCAAGTCAGTGATGCCATCCAGCCATCTCATCCTCTGTCATTCCCTTCTCCTCCTGCCCCTAATCCCTCCCAGCATCAAAGTCTTTTCTAATGAGTCAACTCTTCGCATGAGGTGGCCAAAGTACTGGAGTTTCACAGCTTCAGCATCATTCCTTCCAAAGAACACCCAGGACTGATCTTTAGAATGGACTGGTTGGATCTCCTTGCAGTCCAAGGGACTCTCAAGAGTCTTCTCCAACACCACAGTTCAAAAGCATCAATTCTTCGACGCTCAGCTTTCTTCACAGTCCAACTCTCGCATCCATACATGACCACTGGAAAAACCATAGCCTTGACTAGACAGACTTTTGTTGGCAAATGTCTCTGCTTTTGAATATGCTATATAGGTTA
>SJYV01036106.1:285987-299269 GCA_006410875.1 Neotragus pygmaeus
AATGTCTCTGCTTTTGAATATGCTATATAGGTTAGTCATAACTTTCCTTCCAAAGAGTAAGCGTCTTTTAATTTCATGGCTGCAATCACCATCTGCAGTGATTTTGGAGCCCCCCAAAATAAAGTATGACACTGTTTCCACTGTTTCCCCATCTATTTCCCATGAAGTGATGGGACCAGATGCCATGATCTTCGTTTTCTGAATGTTGAGCTTTAAGCCAACTTTTTCACTCTCCTCTTTCACTTTCATCAAGAGGCTTTCTAGTTCTTCTTCACTTTCTGTCATAAGGGTGGTATCATCTACATATCTGAGGTTATTGGTATTTCTCCCGGCAATCTTGATTCCAGCTTGTGCTTCTTCCAGCCCAGCATTTCTCATGATGTACTCTGCATAGAAGTTAAATAAGCAGGGTGACAATATATAGCCTCAGCACCCCAGAAAATTTGCATCATGCCCTTTTCCAACTCACTATATACTCCTTAGAAAGTATCAACACTATCCTGGTTTCTCAGCACAGGTTAACTTTTGAACTTGATACATGAAACCATTTATATCAATTTTCAAAATTGTATGTGACCCACTCATGTAGTCAAGATTTCTGTTCATTTGCTAAGTCCTGTCCAACTCTTTGCAATTCTATCGACTGCAGCATGCCAGGCTCCTCCATCCTCCACTATCTCCCAGAATTTGCTCAAATTCATGTCCATTGAGTCAGTGACGCTATCTAACCATCTCGTTCTCTCCTTTCTCCTTTTGCCTTCAATCTTTGCCAGCATCAGGGTCTTTTACAATGAGCTGGATCTTTAACAATGAGTCAGCTCTTCACATCAGCTTGGCCAAAGTATTATAGCTTTAGCATCAGTTCTTCCAGTGAATATTTAGGGTTGATTTCCTTCAGGACTGACTGGTTTGATCTCCTTGCAACCCAAGGGTGGCTCAAGAGTCTTTTCCAGCACAAAAGCATCAATTCTTTATTACTCAGCCTTCTTTTTGGTCCAACTCTCACATCTGTACGTGATTACTGGAAAAACCACAGCCGTGACTACAGGGTCTAAAGAGTCTAAGGAGAGAGTGAAAAAACTGGCTTGAAACTCAACATTAAAAAGCTAAGATCATGGCATCTGGTCCCTTCACTTCATGGCAAAACAGAAGCGGAAAAACTGGAAGCTGTCAGGTTTGTTGCTGTTCAGTTGCTAAGTTGTGGCTGACTCCACAACTCCAAGGACTGCAGCACCGCAGGCTTCCCTGGCCTGTATTATCTCCTGGAGTTTGCTCAAATTCATGTCCACCGAGTCACTGATACTATTTAACCATCAGTTTGATTATAATTTATTTACTTTTCTTGCTAAACAACATTTTCTTACACTAAAATACTACAATATACTTATCTATCCTATCAATAGAGAACATGAGTTGTTTCCAGTTTTTTACTACTAAAAGTAACAATACTATGAACATTCTTACACAAGCCTTGTGATGAACATTTCAAGGAGTGGAATTACTGTACCACAGGACATGCTTGTGTTCCCTTTAGCAATACAGTTATCTTCCACTTTTCAAAGCTTTATGTCACTTCACTTTTTTTTCTTGTTTAAAGATTTACTTCTGGTTGTGCTGGGTCTTCATCACTGTACACAGACAGGCTTTCTCTAGTTGCAGTGAGTGGCGGCTACTCTTCACTGTGGTGCTCGGGCTTCTCTTGTTGCAGAACACAGGCCACAGGCGCATGGGTTTCAGTAGCTGCAGTGTGGGGGCTCAGTAATTGTGGCTCATGGGCTCAGCAGCTGTGCTGCTGCTGCTGCTAAGTCGCTTCAGTTGTGTCCGACTCTGTGCAACCCCAGAGTGCAACCCATCAGGCTTCCCTGTCCCTGGGATTCTCCAGGCAAGAACACTGGAGTGGGTTGCCATTTTCTTCTCCAATGCATGAAGTGAAAAGTGAAAGTGAAGTCGCTCAGTCGTGTCCGACTCTTAGCAACCACATGGACTGCAGCCTACCAGGCTCCTCCGTCCATGGGATTTTTCCAGGCAAGAGTACTGGAGTGGGGTGCCATTGTCTTCTCCACAGCTGTGCAGCATGTGTAATTTGCCAGACCAGGGATGGGACCCATGACTCCTGCGCACTGGCAGGCAGATCCTCAACCAATTAGACCACCAGCAAAGGTCTCACATTACTTTTTTGAAAGACCTTCATGTAATACCTGTTTTCACTAGTCTAACTAAAAAAACAATTCAGAGACCTTTTTCACTTTTTATGAAAAAAGGTTAGAAAGAGAAACAGCCTCTTCAGCATTTGTTTTGCAGTAAGCTGTTGAAAAATGGCAGCACGCACCCACAAGCAGCAAGAGAGGCACCACCAAGCTCCATATTGAGCCCCACATCTGTGCTTTATCTTCGTTTATTTTGTGCACCATTAACAAGATGTGTCCAAAGGTAAATTACACATTTGCCTTGTGTCAACTTGGCTTATGAATGGGAATGCTCTACTTTTGGACAGTGGGGGCAATTTTGTATTGACATCACTTTCAGAGCAGTTTTATCAATTTAGAATTCCAATACCAGTAGGTGCAAAATTCCTGGCTGATCCACACCCTCAGCAACACTGAAAAAAAAAAAGACATTTTTTTCTCCTTTCACCATTGTGATAGGTAATGTACTGTGGTTTTAAGTTGCACTTCCTCAATAACTAATACATTTGAGCATCATTTCATATATTTACTGGCCATTTCTTTTATTAGTGACTTTTCAAGTCTTTTTGTTCCTATTTCTACTGTTGTAGATTTTTCCCCAAAATGGAGGGAAATAGTTCTTTACAGAACTGGATACATATTCTTTTATAGGGTTAAGTTTAGGATATATGTATTGGTATTACTTGGACAAGTGTATAGAAACACACATATCTTGCACTTCTTTCAAAACAATATTTTNCAACCATCTCATCCTCTGTCATCCCCTTCTCCTCCTGCCTTCAATCTTTCCCAGCATTAGGGTCTTTGCAAATAAGTCAGCTCTTCACATCAGGTGGCCAAAGTATTACAGAATGCTAATATAAAGTACAGTTCATAATTACTTAAGGAAAATAAGATGTGTGTTTTAAGTAAAAAAAAAAAACTATGAGAAATGGAATTGCATCTTATTAAGAAAAAAGAAAGTAGATCAGTTACAGGTGGTTGTTTCTAAATAAACAAAGTGATTTTAAAAAAAGAGAAAGAGGTTTTATGGAAAGTGGACCCCAAGAAAAATTTTGTACATAATACAAGTTTTCTTGAGATGTTAAACTGCCTTCAATAATGGATTTTAAGTTTCTTTATCTCTGAAGTGATCGGTTCTGTTTACCTTTGAAATCTTTTGTTAACTTTGGCTAAGCAAATGACTATTGTTTCACAATGATTGATATAATCCTGTTGGACTGAGTGTTAAAAACCCTGCTGATGTTTTTGGCAAAACTTCCTAAAATTAAAATCTAATGAAGTTCTTTTGACCTCTAGCTGACTTTGGGATGCTTCAGAGGGCCCTGAGACATCCCAAAGAGAGGTATTAAACTACATGGGTTCATTTGATATGTTAAATTACTTGGGAAGTATTGTTGGAAAAGTGATAAACCTCAGGTAAAAATTATGTGGAAATCATAAAGATCCGATATGTCCTGATAAAATATTGTCAATTATAATTCTAGTTACCATATTAAAGTGTTACGTGTCACAGCAATGGCCAGGTTGCTTTGTCAATTGCCATATGCCGTCTATGGTTTCAGTCTCATGCGCTTAGAAGAATATTGTTACTTCTTCAAGATTTATGGAAAAGACTTTATAAGATTAACTAGATAAACACATTTTACACATTTTATTTTTAACAGTAAACTGGTACCAGACTGGAATTTGGTTTTCTCTCTCTGTTAAAAGAACAAAGTTTTCTTATAATGCAGCTTTTGATAAGATTGTTAATGTCTTTGTCTTTAAGTGATTTCTATTTGCTTGTAAGATCTTTTGTTACTTTGATAAAGTTTTGCAACCCCACGGTCTGTAGTTCACCAGACTTCTCTGTCCATGACATTCTCCAGGCAAGAATACTGGAGTGGGTTGCCATTTCCTTCTCCAGGAAAGTACATAAGTATTATTTCACAATGATCTATGGTACATGTAGATAAGGCTCCTTCTGCTTCTACAAATTAACCCCTCAGTTGACCTCCTGGTGGCTCAGATGGTAAAGCGTCTGCCTGCAATGCAGGAGACCCAGGTTTGATCCCTGGGTTGGTAAGATCCCCTGGAGAAGGAAATGGCAACCCACTCCAATACTCTTGCCTGGAAAACTCCATGGACGGAGGAGACTGGTAGCCTACAGTCCATGGGGTCACAAAGAGTTGGACATGACTGAGCAACTTCACTTTCATTAAACTATTGCTATCTGATCTCCTTAAAACATGGCAATCAGTTCAGTTCAGTTCAGTCACTCAGTCGTCTCCGACTCTTTGCGACCCCATGAATCGAAGCACGCCAGGCCTCCCTGTTCATTACCATCTATGGCAATAGTCTACTCCTAAATTGGGAAATTTTAAATGGGTAAGCTATAGCTGTAAATCTGTCTGGGTTATGGGAAATCCAAGATAGCCCCTTGGCTTTTCCTGACTCCCTGACAAACCTCATTTTTATTTGATCGGATAAAGCCTTCCCTGGCTGCAGCGTTACTGCCCACACAATGAAAAGTGTTTGTGTTTCACTGAACATTAAATTCTAGTTTTATTACTCACTTCTGAGATAGTTCCTTGTTGTTATATTATTAAAATTTTAATCAAGTTTTTAAAAGGACACTCTAATTTTGTTTATAAAGCTTATATCTGGACTGGAATGCAAAAGTAGGAAGTCAAGAGATACCTGGAGTAACAGGCAAGTTTGACCTTGTAGCACAAAACGAAGCAGGTCAAAGGCTAACAGAGTTTTGCCAAGAGAACACACTGGTCAGAGCAAACACCCTCTTCAAACAGCACAAGAGAAGACTCTACACAGGGACATCACCAGAGGGTCAACACTGAAATCAGACTGATTATATTCTTTGCAGTCAAAGGTGGAGAAGCTCTATACTGTCAGCAAAAAGAAGACCAGGAGAGGCCTGTGGCTCAGACCATGAACTCCTTATTGCCAAATTCAGACTTAAATTGAGGAAAGTGGGGAAAACCACTAGACCATTCAGGTATGACCTAAATCAAATCCCTTATGATTATACAGTGGAAGTCACAAATATATTCAAGAGATTAGATCAAATAGACAGAGTGCCTGAAGAACTATGGACAGAAGCTCGTGACATTGGACAGTAGGCAGTGATCAAGACCATCCCCAAGAAAAAGAAACACAAAAAGGCAAAATGGTTGCCTGAGGAGGCTTTACAAATAGCTGAGAAAAGACGAGAAGCTAAAGGCAAAGGAGAAAAGGAAAAGTATACCCATCTGAATGCAGAGTTCCAAAGAATAGCAAGGAGAGATAAGAAAGCCTTCCTCAGTGATCAATGCAAAGAAATAGAGGAAAACAATAGAATGGGAAAGTAGAGACCTCTTCAAGAAAATTAGAGATACCAAAGGAACATTTCACACAAAGATGGACACAATAGAGGACAGAAACATACGGACCTAACAGAAGCAGACTATATTAAGAAGAGATGGTAAGAATACACAGAAAAACTATACAAAAAAGATCTTCATGGCCCAGATAACCACAGTGGTATGATCACTCACCTAGAGCCAGACATCCTGGAATGTGAAGTCAAGAGGGCCTTAGGAAGCATCACTACGAGCAAAGCTAGTGGAGGTAATGGAATTCCAGTTGAGCTATTTCAAATCGTAAAAGATGATGCTGTGAAAGTGCCGCACTCAATATGCCAGCAAATTTGGAAAACTCAGCAGTGGCCACAGGACTGGAAAAGGTCAGTTTGCAATCCAATCCTAAAGAAAGGCAATGCCAAAGAATGTTCAAATGACTGCACAATTGCACTCATCTCACGCGCTAGTAAAGTAATGCTCAATATTCTCCAAGCCAGGCTTCAACAATACGTGAACCGTGAACTTCCAGATGTTCAAGCTGGTTTGAGAAAAGGCAGAGGAATCAGAGATCAAATTACCAACATCTGCTGGATCATGGAAAAAGCAAGAGAGTGTCAGAAAAACATCTATTTCTGCTTTATTGACTATGCCAAAGCCTTTGACCCTGTGGATCGCAACAAAATGTGGAAGATTCTTAAAGAGATGAGAATACCAGATCACCTTACTCGCCTCCTGAGAGATCTGTATGCAGGTCAAGAAGCAATAGTTAGAAATGGACATGGAATAATAGACTGGTTCCAAAATGGGAAAGGAGTACATCAAGGTTGTATATTGTCACCCTGCTTATTAAACTTATATACAGAGTGAAGTCGCTGAGTCATGTCCAACTCATTGCGCCCCGTGGACTATAGCCCACCAGGCTCCTCTGTCCATGGGATTCTCCAGGCAAGAATACTGGAGTGGGTTGCCATTTCCTTCTCCAGAGTACATCATGAAAAATGCTGGGATGGATGAAGCTCAAGCTGGAATCAAGATTGCCGGAAGAAATATCAATAACCTCAGATACACAGATGACACCACACTTATGGCAGAAAAGAAGAACTAAAGAGCCTCGATGAAAGTGAAAGAGGAGAGTGAAAAAGTTGGCTTAAAGCTCAACATTCAGAAAACTAAGATCATGACATCCGGTCCCATCGCTTCATGGCAAAAAGATGGGGAAATAGTGGAAACAGTGACAGCCTTTATTTTAGGGGGCTGCAAAATCACTGTGGATGGTGACTGCATCCATGAAGTTAAAAGACACTTGCTTCTTGGAAGAAAAGTTATCACCAACCTAGACAGCATATTAAAAAGCAGAGACATTACTTTGCCAACAAAGGTCCATCTACTCAAAGCTATGGTTTTTCCAGTGGTCATGTATGGATAGATGTGGGTGTTGGACTATAAAGAAAGCTGAGAGCCAAAGAATTGATGCTTTTGAACTGTGGTGTTGGAGAAGACTATTGAGAGTCCCTTCGACTGCAAGGAGATCCAACCAGTCCATTCTAAAGGAAATCAGTCCTGAGTATTCATTGGAAGGACTGATGCTGCAGCTGAAGCTCCAATACTTTGACCCCCTGATGAGAAGAACTGACTCACTGGGAAAGACCAAGATGCTGGGAAAGATTGAAGGCAGGAGGAGAAGGGTGCGACAGAGGATGAGATGGTTGGATGGCATCACCGACTCAATGGACATGAGTTTGAGTAAACCTTGGAAGCTGGTGATGGACAGGGAGGCCTGGCATGCTGCAGTCCATGGTGTTGCAAAGAGTCAGACATAACTGAGTGACTGAACAGAACTGCTCTTGTTAAGTTTGCTTCTTTGAGAATGCAACAAGTGAATCTCCAAATGGTAATACAGAAATATCACCTGGCCAACACCCAAGCGTTCACCTGCCCTACTGTTGGCCAATAGAAGCATAAAACCATGGACTCTTGCAAAGATTGTTAAATTATCTAGATTTTGATAACTGCACCCATTTACTGACAGAGGCAATGGAAGTACTGCTATATGAACCAACTTCTCAAGTTTGAGAACTCTGCTTATTGGAACACTCCATCAGTAACTGTGAATGGACCATTTTCACTAAAACCTACAGTATGTCCTACATTGTTACTTATAGAACCAGTAAGACTGCTTGTGTTATTCTGCCTTGTACCCATGCTCTTCAGCCTAAACAATCCAGGGACATTACATGAGTAATCTTGTTTAGGCCTCAAGGACAAAGCAGAGCAGACCTCTGCCCTTGCTTCTAATCTGCTGGGACACTGCCCTGACTGGGAGTGACTGGGAGTGACTGCCTGCTGTGAGTGCAGGACTTGCAGCACCATAGGTAGAATGGGGGAGACATCTCGAGATGGTTGAGCCCCTGGAGGGGGCCTGGCCTACCAAGCCCTAGGCTTAACTACCTTCCAAGTTTTACACAACAAAACAAACAGCATTAATATCAAACCAGAGCTGCAGTTTGGTCACAGATTGATGGTGATGATTTGCATCCGTCCTGGGATTATAAATGGAACCTGGAACTGCCATCTTCAAATTCTCACCCAGGTGCTGCCTGGGACCCTTTCCCAACTGGGACTCTAGATGTGCTGTGGAGTCTTCCTAGCACTGTTTAAGTCTGGATGTTGCTCAAAATCCAATTTGGTGATGTATTCTCTGCCCTATTTCTCTTTTCTTTTAATGTTAGTATGTTGAAAGTAAGCTAGATAATTCTCTAATAAATATCTGGATTATTTTTAAAATAAGTATATAAAAGAAACACAGCTACATGGGCCACATCCAGGGGGCCTCCAAACCTCCCAAGAGGAGTATTTTTCTTTAAATGTTTTCCTTTCAAGTCTTTTTGTCATATCCGCACGAACAAGTCCTGGTGCAACTACATTCACCTTAATTTTCTTTCTTGCTACTTCTTTAGCAAGAGCATGTGACAATCTGACTAATTCTTCATTAGCACTGTGCATAAACTGGCCAGAGTTTCCACTGAAACCAGTAACACCTCCTACATTCACAATGGACCTGCTCTGCTGTTTAATCATTGTCTTCGTGGCAGCTCTACAAGTCAGCATGGAGCCCAGGAGATTAGTATGAAGCAGAGATAGCATGTTCTCAGCATTTTTCCTTACTAAGAGTTTATCTCTATTAATTCCAGCTGCATTTACCAAGAAATTAACTGGACCCAAATTCTTGCCTCTGTTCCTTCAAATGTGTTTTGAACGTCATGTTTTTAATGACTGTCTCAAAGCTCAATGCCAAATAAACTCCACCCAGGTCTCCAGCTGCAGCCTCTAACCCCTCAGAGATTCCAGGCAGCAAAGGCCAGTCAGTAGTGGCTCTGTGCCATCAAGCAGCCCACCGCCCTGGTGATGCCCCTAGACCCTGTCCATCTGGGACAGAAAACCTCCAGCCCCAGGGCTAGATGGGGAGGCTACAAGGGCCCACCCTTCCCAACAACCTCCCAGGTTTTTTTTTTTTTTTGATGTCTTTCACATGGTATTAACGGACTGACCCAGGTGACTCAGTGATAAAGATTCTGCTCACAAATGCAGGAGATGCAGAAGACACAGGTTCAGTCCCTGGGTCGGGAAGATCCCCCAAAGGAAGAAATAGCAACCCACTCCAGTTTTATTGCCTGGGGGATCCTACGGACAGAGGAGCCTGGCCAGCTGCAGTTCAGGGGGTTGCACGAGTCGACTAAGTGCTTGTTCCATCACCAAATCCTCCCAATTTTTTTAAATTGAAGTATAATTAGTTTACAATGTTGTGTTCATTTCAGGTGTACAGCACAATGATTCAGTGGAAATAGAATCTAAAAAAGAATGGATATGTGTGTATGTGTAACTGATTCGCTCTGCCATACAGCAGAAACTAACAGAGCATTGCAAATAAACTATACTTCAATAAAAATTAATTTAAAGAAAGGATTCTTTGTATAAAGTTCTCTCAATCTAAATTTATTTCTCACTGGGTATGGGTTAGCAATTGTGAGACTATTTTATATACATATGAGGGTTGAACACATAAGTAAATATAGTGTAAAAATGAGAGCCAAATTTTTGCTATCAAGGAAAGAATTTTCAAATAGAGGAAGCTAGAATGGAACCTGTGTGTTAGATTGAAATCAGAGATATCAGTATGAATTGTTTTTGAGAGAGAGAAATCAAGCTCCATCCGCTGAGAGGGCCAGTAAGCAAGAATATCCCACTAGCAATGAGCACAACTAGTATCCAGATCTTGGTTTCTAAATACCACCTTCCAATAAAAGGAAGCAAGACTTCTTAGAGAAGTGGTTGATTCCAGGGCTGGGGAAGGGAAAATATAAGAACAATTTATGATGCCAGAAAAAAAGCAATAGTTGAAAAAAGATGGGGCATGTCAAAAAGAAACAGGAGCCAAACTGAAGGAGCTCACAATGACAAAGCTGAAACAGTCTGAGCCACAAAATAAATAGAATATTGGATTATAATCCATGAGATAAAATAAATGGTCTCTTGGATAAGAGACCATAGTGATATAAACTATTGGCTAAATAAAAAACTGGGAAGAAGAGACAGTTCTACCTTATGGAAGAATTCCAGTTAATAAATGTATGAGGGGGATTTCTCTGGTGGTCCAGTGGCTCCCAATGCAGGGGGCCCGGGTTCAACCCCCAGTCAGGGAACTAGATCTTGCATTTCACAACTAAACATTCTGCATGCAATGAAGACTTGTTGCGGCCAAATAAATATACTTAAATATTAATAAATAAATGTAGAAGGAATGAGGGAAATAGAAAATCATTTTTAGAACAAACACCACAGTAATAGTTGTGTGTGAGACCCACTGATGGATACCAACATTCATGGGCAAAAGTTCGAAGAGAAACAGAATTTTGCATAGTCTTAAATATATTCCTTCAGATATTTATTAATTACAAAGAGAAATATAGTAACTTTACAGTAAAGAAACCTTAACCAAGTGATCAAAGTTGACATTATCAGTAATAAGATATATCAGAGGGCAGCATCGTGTATCCCCTGATAGGATGAACTAAGAAAGGCACGTCATTTCTATTCTTGCCAAAAATGGACAATCCCAATATAATCATAAGAAAAATCAGAAAAAAAATTTTTTAATATCAAACTGAGGCACCTTCTACAAGTAACTAACAAGTACTTTTTTTTAAGTCTCAGGGTCATAAAGACTGAGTAATTATTACAAAAGAGAGGAGATTTAGAAAACACAAAAAATAAATGCAACGTGAGATACTGGATGGCATCCTGGAATAGAATAGAAAAAGAAAATAGCGGAAGAGCTGTGAAATATAAATAAATAATGTCTGTGGTTTAGCTAAGAGTGTTGCACCAACACTATTTCAGTTCTTCTTATTTTTTTTTCTTTTACTATTTTTAGTTTTGAACATTGTACTGTGCTTACACAAGATGTTCTCATTAACAGAATTCAGATGAAGGGTGAATAAAACTGTAACATTTGCAACTTTTCTGTGCGTCTGGAAAAATTTCAACATTTGTAATTTCTTTTTGTTTTAATTAATTTATTTATGTTTGGCTGTGCTGGGTCTTTGTTAGTGCATGGGCTGTCTTCTCCAGTTGGGCTGAGCAGGGGCTATTCCTCATTGCGGTGCACGGGCTTCTCATCGCGGTGGCTTCTCTTGTTGCAGAGCACAGGCTCTACAGGGCAGACTTAGTAGTTGTGGGTACACGGGCTCTGGGCACCTGGCATCTTCCAAGACCAGGGATTGAACTCATGGCCCCTGTACTGGCAGGCAGATTCTTATCCACTGCACCACCAGGGAAATTCAAAATTTATAATTTCTTAAAAGACACTTCAAAGACCTGCCATTTCTGATCTTCTTCTGTATCCTTCCCCTGCATGAAGGATGAAAGCTTTCAACCAGGCAATAAAAAGGACTTCTAAAACTCTTTCACATCATCCCTTATTCATTACCCTAAGCCGTGACTCTTTTGTGTCATATATAGTGACCACCTTTTACTGTCTTGTCTTTTTTAAATTGTATTTATTTATTTTTGGCTGTGTTGAGTTTCCACTGCTGTGTGTGGGCTTTCTCTAATTGCGGTGAACAGGGGCGAGTCTCTAGTTGGGATGTGTGGGCTTCTCATTGTGGCGGCTTCTGTGGTTGCAGAACATGGGTTCTAGATGCTCGGGCTTCAGTAATGACTTTTATCACCTTAGACTGACATAGTCTGTTCTTGAACATCATGTAAATGGAATCAAACAGTGTGTTTTCTTTTTAATTTAGTCAACCAGATTTGAGATGCCTTCAAATTCCCGTCTTAAGACTCTAGACTTTTAAGCAGACCAGCCTCTGATCCCATTCAATTCATGCATTCAGTCAATGATTCAACAAGTATTTATTAATATTCTACTTGACCTCAGGCATTCTCCCAGGCACTGGGGACACGGTTTTGAATGAAACTGACCAAATCCTTCATTCTCACTGAGCTGATATGCTAGTGGGGAAAGCTGATTCTAGAAACACAAACAAATAATATTTCAGAGAGTAATAATTACTATAAAGAAAAAAATTAACCTGAATAAGCCAATGGGTAAGAGTCTGGTAATTTAGACAAATTTGTCAGGAAAGGATTCTCTGGACTGGTGATATTTGAACTGAAGCCTAACTAATATAAGGACACATCTGAACGTGTCCCCCCACCCAAATTCATATGTTGGCAAAGGTGATGATATTGGTAGGTGGGATTTTTGGAGGTGATCACATAATGAGAGTGGACCCCATCAGGGATTAGTGTACTGATAAAGGATATACTTCAGGGAATTTTCTGGTGGTCTGGTGGCTAAGACTCCTGCTCCTAATGCAGAGAACCCAGGTTCAATCTCTGATCAGAGAACTCTATCCCACCTGCCCCAACCAAAGAGCCTGCATGCCTCAATGAAGACTGAAGATTCCATGCTGCAACTAACACTCGGTGCAGCCAAATAAATAAATATCTTAAAAGAGAGAGAGATCTCAGAATTCCCTAGCCCTTTTCACCACTTAGGTCACATTTGGAGAAATGCTGTGTTTAAACAGCAAAGGAAACTGTAAACAAGGAGAAAAGATAACCCTCTGAATGGTAAAAAATCATAGCAAATGAAACAACTGACAAAGGAGTAATCTCCAACATTTACAAGCAGCTCATGCGTTCAATAACTGAAAAACAAGCAACCCAATCAAAACGTGGGCAGAAGACCTAAACGCACATTCTCCAGAGACACTCAGATGATTGACAAACACATGAGAAGATGCTCAACATCCCTCATTATTAGAGAAATGCAAATCAAAACTACAATGAGCTATCATCTCACACCAGTCAGAATCAGTTCAGTTGCTCAGTTGTGTCCGATTCTTTGTGACCCCATGAATCGCAGCACGCCAGGCCTCCCTGTCCATCACCAACTCCCAGAGTTTATCCAAACTCATGTCCAGCAAGTCAGTGATGCCATCCAGCCATCTCATCCTCTGTCGCCCTCTTCTCCTCCTGCCTGCAATCCCTCCCAGCATCAGGGTCTTTTCAAATGAGTCAACTCTTCGCATGAGGTGGCCAAAGTATTGGAGTTTCAGCTTTAGCATCAATCCTTCCAATGAACACCCAGGACTGATCTCTTTTAGGATGGACTGGTTGGATCTCCTTGCAGTCCAAGGGACTCTCAAGAGTCTTCTCCAACACCACAGTTCAAAAGCATCAATTCTTCGG
>SJYV01036106.1:299352-351285 GCA_006410875.1 Neotragus pygmaeus
AAAAAAAAAAAGACATTTTTTTCTCCTTTCACCATTGTGATAGGTAATGTACTGTGGTTTTAAGTTGCACTTCCTCAATAACTAATACATTTGAGCATCATTTCATATATTTACTGGCCATTTCTTTTATTAGTGACTTTTCAAGTCTTTTTGTTCCTATTTCTACTGTTGTAGATTTTTCCCCAAAATGGAGGGAAATAGTTCTTTACAGAACTGGATACATATTCTTTTATAGGGTTAAGTTTAGGATATATGTATTGGTATTACTTGGACAAGTGTATAGAAACACACATATCTTGCACTTCTTTCAAAACAATATTTTGTATATCTTCCTTTAACATTTTGATTTAAGTATGAAAAAGGCAATACTGATTCAATGTATATCTCTATCTAAACTTTGACATAAAGAATTTTGTCCTGTTGTTGGCATGGTGTATTTTTGCCCATTCCTTTGTCTGTCTTCCACTAAACATCCTGAGTAGCTTTTCTACATCAGTAAAAATAATTTGTTATCATTGTGGCTCTTATAAATAAAATACTTGGATGCTATTTTATTCTTCAATTTAAGGAAGTTTTAATAGTTAAGTTTACATTGGGAAGGTCCCCTGCAGAAAAGAAAGGCTACCCACTCTAGTATTCTGGCCTAGAGAATTCTATGGACTGTATAATCCATGGGGTTCCAAAGAGTCAAATATGACTGAGCCACTTTCACTTTATACAGATAAAAACAGATGTGTCTTTACCCTGTATCTGCTGTGAGCAGGAGAGATTATCTGCTAATGACTTGACTTTATACAAACTTGCACCAAAACCAGTTAGCCAACTGTGATTCTAGCTCTACGAACAATGGGGCTGCAACTAGCCTCTTCACATTTACAAACACCAAGTGAGGAGAACAGTCCTTAAGTTATAGAAAGCAGGGGATTTCCTGGCAGTCCAGGGAACTGGCTAGGACTCAGCACTTCCACTGCCAGGGCCCAGGATCAATACCTGGTTGGGGAACTAATCCTGCAAAGCCACACAACACAGCACAGGCAAAACAAAAAAGAAAGTGACTGCTTATTTTCTGACTACTCTGGCCATATTAGAAAAAAAAAAAAAAAGTTCAAGGAAAGCTGTGAAGGCATCAGGTTTCCTCTGTGGTGAACCACTGTACTCCCTCAAACTATGGAGGACTGCTATAGTAAAGAAAGTAATCCTGAAAATATACAGGTTTCACATCTAATATCACTTACTATTGCTTTTCCAAGGAAGAGGTAATCTTGTCCCTGACTCATCAGTGAGTCTTCATAATCACTTAAAAGCTAGATCAAAGGAAATTCATGCCACTACTATCTTGCTCTCTTAATTTTGTATGACAACAACTAGGAAAATAAGTGTGTGTGTCTCTGTTAGCCACTCAGTCGTGTCTGACTCTGTGACCCCATGAACTATATATAGCCTGCCAGGCTCCTCTGTCCATGGATTTCTCCAACAACACTGGACTAGGTTGCCATTCCCTTCTCCAGGGGATCTTCCCAACCCAGGGATTGAACCTGGGTTGACTACACTGCAAGCAAGTTCTTTACTATCTGAGCCATCAGGGAAGACAGGAAGATACGGTGTGGTACTAAAACTGGTAAGTGGAGAAGACCTAAAAATAAATCAGCTGAAGATTGTACATATAGGGTGTTTCTGCCAAGTTTTTTAAAGTACTTAATATTAACGTAAAAGCCAATTAGCTATATTTTTACAAATCTATTATAACATTTAACTGTAAAAATAAAAATTCATACTTTTCTTATTTTCCCTATTAAATATGCTTTAACTTTATTAGGTATGAAAGCAACTATAACTTTCCTGGTAGCTCAGTGATAAAGAATCCACCTATAATGCAGTAGACTTACAGAATATGCAGGTCTCACCTCTGGGTCAGGAAGATCCTCTGGAGTAGGAAATGGCAACCCACTCCAACATTCTTGCCTGGGAAATCCCACGGGCAGAGGAGCCTGGTGGGCTCGACCCACGGTGTCACAAAAGACTTGTATGTGACTGAGTGACTAAACAACAACAAGGCAACTATACAAGAAGAAAATTTGTATATTCAAACGAGGACATTTTTTCTTTATCTTGGTAACCAGCAGTCAAGAACATGATAGAATTCAGTTTGCTTGCACTAGCAAAATGCATATATAAATGGGCTCTCTATCTATATCAGAAAAAGAAAATTATAGTAATATTCCCCAGTATTATACAAATCAAAAGATTCATTCCTTATTAAACTTTTAGTCTACTCAAATTGTAATCATAGGGAACCCTAAAATTAACACTGAACTGTTAGCCTTTTCTTATATCCAGCTTTTCTCTTCTCTGCATAATTATTCATCACATTCTACTCTTACAATCACTATTTTAGTAAAGAGCAAGGTCAACTGGAGAAAACGTTTTCCTTCTCGTTATCTTTATCTGGCTGCCTCCATAGTTCCCAGTTTCAAATTTCCAATTTTTTTAGGACTAAACTGAGTTAATCACA
This sequence comes from Neotragus pygmaeus, assembly GCA_006410875.1. Taxonomy (NCBI): domain Eukaryota; kingdom Metazoa; phylum Chordata; class Mammalia; order Artiodactyla; family Bovidae; genus Neotragus; species Neotragus pygmaeus. Next base: position 301,865 of record SJYV01036106.1, read on the forward strand.
GCATCTCTAGGGAAAAAAAGCTAACTTTTTAATAGTACAAAATTAAGTTTATGTAGGGGTTTCCTGGTGGCTCAGATAGTAAAGAATCTGCCTGCAATTCAGGAGATGAGAGTTTGATTCCTGGGTTGGGATGATCCCCTGGAGAAGGGAATGGCAATCCACTCTGGTATTCTTGCCTGGAAAATTCTATGGACAGAGGAATGTGGCGGACCACAGTCCATGGGGTCTAAAGAGTCGGACACAACTGACCAACCAACACACACAAGCTTAAGTAGAATCAAACAAAAATTCCCTATAGGTAGTACAGAGAGTTACTCACTCCCTTTCACTTCTAACTGTGACCAAAAATACAGCCAGTTTTACACAGGTTTCAAAACAAGAAAAATAAGACAAATAACCTCAGGACTGATGAGGAGGTAGGTGAAACTAACTTTTATTCATTTATTATTTTCCCTCAAATTCTAGAAAGCATTACAATAGTTATCTAAGTAACCAGTGCTATCAAAGCAAAATGGAGGTAAAGAGAACATGTCTGTTACCAAAAGTGAGCTTAAACCAGTTTTTCTAGAAGGTAGGGGATGGAGGACAGAGATTAATAGAAGAATCAAGTTTACCTGATTCAAAGGTTGGCATTTTCAAGTCACCTTGGTTCAGTTCTGTGCCATATTTTAATTTGTGATATTTTGCCCTGAAAATTTAATAATAAATCGTTGAAAGAAAAAAAGTTTTATTTTCCTTTCTACACAGTTTAATTTAAACTACTGGTATATATTTCTTCAATGACAAACTAAAAAAAGCATATGAATGTCAGTTTCTTTAAACTTCAGTTGCAAAAGAAGTTAGAGGGAAAAAATATACTGCATGTACAAGAAAAAAAAAAAAGATAAATCATCCAAATAAGATACATACCCAAGTAAAGATAAATTTTTCCTAATTTGTTTACAAAAAAAGCAAAAAACCCCCGAAACTTAGAGTCTACAATAAAAAATATTACTTCAATTTAAAGATTTTAATCTTTTTTCTTTTGCCATATAAGGATCGAATCAAAATATCATCCTTCATTTTGGGCAAATCTTTGTATCTTTCAGACAGTTTTCAAATACACTGTACAATAACATGTGAGAATAATACTGTTCTACTTTTATTTTATTCATACAAGAAAATAAGGGACACCTACCTTTCTTGTTTTAATGCATACTCTAACATCTTTATTCTTCTTACTAAATCCTTCTTCAAATTTTCTTGACCTTTTCTTTCTCCTTGCAAAAATGCTATCCGAGCCTAAAAATATAAAAAGTTCATTTATTTTTACTTTTTAACTATACACAGGAAATTGAAAAAAGGAAGCAATAAACATAAAATTCTGCACTTTTATTCATTATAGCAAGATTTAAAATTCATAGAAGTAGTTGATCAACCTTTGTTAGAAAACAGTCACTTTAAAGATAACTATAAATTATCTTTTATTTCATAAATTAACTACTAACAATTTTCACATAATTTTAAAAGGAAATTTTACATGTAAAAATTATACCTAAGTTACAAAGAACAGAAAGTTATCATATTCACGTTTTTCCTCAAATTATATACTGGTTGTTTTTAAAAGTCATATTACCTCAAAAGCATTGCTTTCATGAAACATTTAAAAATTTATAACCTTCCCCTTTCTGATCACCACACTTCAAAATCTTGCAACTCTTGAAACAATTATCCACAGTACCACAGGTATTAGGTTGGTAAAAAAGTAATTGCGGCTTTGGACCCAGAAATTAAAATCATTATAACTAGGCTAAAACACATCTTCATTAACCAAAATAGGAACCATTACAATCAACACATTTGTGCAAGTGACAGATATGTGTGTTTATTCCTGTACCATAAAAACCTGAGCTTCAAGATTCAACAAACTCTTGGAAAACATTTTTGCATCCTGCTGGTTGTAGAAGCATTTTTTTCCACAAAAAGTTGTCAAGATGCTTTAAGAAGTGGTAGTTGGTTGGCAAGAGATCAGGTGAATGAGCCAAAACTTCACAGTCCCATACACTTTTGAAGCATGGGCTGGATGACATGTGATCAGGCACTGTTGTGGAGAAGAACTGGGCCCCTTCTCTTGACCAATGCTGGCTGCAAGTGATGCAGAGGTGATGCAGATTTCTACGTATCTCATCAATTTGCTGAGCCTATTTCTCAAATGTAATGGTTTCACTGGGATTCAGAAAGCTGTTGTGGACCAGACGGTCAGCAGACCACCAAACAGTGACATGATCTTTTTTGGGGCAAGTTTGGCTTTGGGAAGTGCTTTGGAGCTTCTTCTTGATCCAACCACTGAGCTTATTGTTGGCAGCTGTACAAAAATCACTTTTCATCACAGGTCATAATCCGATTAAGAAATGGTTTGTTGTTGTTGAGTAGAATAAGAGAAGACAACACTTCAAAAGGACAATTTTTTAAATTTCTGGTTAACTAGTGAGGCACCCATTAATCAAGGTTTTTCACTTTGCCAATTTGCTTCAAATTTTGAATGACTGTAGAATGGTTGACACAGTTCTTCAACAACATCTTGTGTAGTTGTAAGAGGATCAGCTTTGATGATCCTCTCAATTGGTCTTGTCAACTTTCAATGGTCAGCCACTGCACTCCTTATTTTCAAGGCTCTAGTTTCCTTTGCAAAGCTTCTTGTACCACCATTGCACTGTACCTTCATTAGCAGTTCCTGGGCCAAATGCACTGATGATGTTGTGAGCTGTCTCCACTGCTTTAAGACTCATTGTGAACTTGAATAAGAACATTATTCATGTTTGTTTTTTGTCTAGTATCAATTCCCTAGTCTAAAATATATATAAAATAAACAGCAAGTAATGAGTCATTAATAAGAAAAAAATGATGTATAATATAATCACATTTAAGAACGTACTCCAACATCAATGGTAAAGTTCAAGAATGCAAAACAGTAATTATTTTCTGCAATTACTTCTCACACCAATCTAACAACTGAAGTTATATGTTCAACAACATCGTTCCTTTCTACCGTCATTTTTTTACAATGAATTTTTTTCCCCTTTTAATTGCCTTACTTCCTGAGAGAGACAAGTCTCCATCTTTTTCTGGCCCTTTTCCCAGAATGTCAGCCTCCTTTATTTACCCTCATTAAACAGTGATACGTTTAAGACGACTGGCATCTGAATGAGGTATTTCCTCTTATAAATATGTGTGCAATAAAATTAACTTCAATCATTTCGCTGAGAGAACCCATAGATGNTTTTCTGGCCCTTTTCCCAGAATGTCAGCCTCCTTTATTTACCCTCATTAAACAGTGATACGTTTAAGACGACTGGCATCTGAATGAGGTATTTCCTCTTATAAATATGTGTGCAATAAAATTAACTTCAATCATTTCGCTGAGAGAACCCATAGATGTATTTCTTCATTAACAGAAAGTAAGCTATTCAATAAATTATGGTTAAATATGGTTAAAAAAAATGGTTTTTTTTTTTAAGTTTCAGTGAACATGGAATCATAACAAATGAATTCCTCTGGATGATTTAACACATTAAGTTTGGCAAAATTAAGTAAAATCCAGAAGACCTAAAAATGATACGCAGCTATATAACATATAGTCTAAATGCAAGTTTCAAAACAAAAATAAAGATCTAGGAGAATGACAGAGATTTAAAACTTAACAATAGTCTAAGATCCATAAGAGAAAAGAAGCACTTCTAACTCTTTTAAGCTGTGAAGCAAAGGTAAAATATGTCAATTTCATTACACAGAATCAAGAATTTCTGATTGAGGGTTTTCTTCTGTATTGGCTTAGTACAAAAAACAACAACAACATGAATCACATACTATACGTGACTCCAAATTCCAGATCTTAGAAGTATTTTACAATTAGTACCAGAAAATGATGAAAGTTCATTTTCTTCTGCTTCTTAATAAGGAGTAACTAAAGATTTTCAGGTTGAAAAAGGCACTGAAAACTTAANAACATGAATCACATACTATACGTGACTCCAAATTCCAGATCTTAGAAGTATTTTACAATTAGTACCAGAAAATGATGAAAGTTCATTTTCTTCTGCTTCTTAATAAGGAGTAACTAAAGATTTTCAGGTTGAAAAAGGCACTGAAAACTTAAAAAAAAATTTTTTTTGGAATTTTGGTATTAAAAAATCATCCACACCTAGAGAATCTAATAAATGAAACAAAGAAGCACAAATCACGTAAAGTAACAGGAACACTGAAGCAGTTTCTAAACAGCTGAAAGGGGATAATTTAGAAAGACACAAGACAACAAAATGGTAAGAATTCATTAAAATTTAGAAACCTTAAAAGGACATAGTTTAACTCAAAAAACCTGAAAAGGGGAGGTAAAAAAACAGATTAATGATGGAAAAGACGTAAGTATTGGAATTGACCTTACAATTTATGCAGACTAAAAAGGTAAAGATTATGTCTTAGAGTGATAATAAGGACCAATTAAATAACAGATTTGGCATTTGGTAAAGGATCAATGCAAAGAAATAGAGAAAAACAACAGAATGGGAAAGACTAGAGATCTCTTCAAGAAAATTAGAGATACCAAGGGAACATTTCATGCAAAGATGGGCTCNGACTCATTTGAAAAGACCCTGATGCTGGGAAAGATTGAAGCTGGTAGGAGAAGGGGATGACAGAGGATGAAATGGCTGGATGGCATCACTGACATGGTGGATGTGAGTTTGAGGAAGCTGCAGGAGTTGGTGATGGACAGGGAAGCCTGGCATGCTGCAGTCCATGGGACTGCAAGGAGTCAGACATGACTGAGCGACTAAACTAACAATCAGAAAATACAACAATTATATTTACGTACCCAATGATTCCATCAAAATATATAGTGCAAAAATTGACACAATTAAAGGGAGAAAAAGTTTGATAATAATAGCTGGAGTCTTCAAAATTCCACTTCAGTAACATATAGAAGTACAAGACCGAAAATAAGGAAATAGAGGACCTGAACAACTCAATAAACCAACTATCTAACAGATACTTAAGAAACACTCTATCCAACAACAGCAGAATACATTCTTCTCAAATAGACACAGGATATTCTCAAAGACAGACCATATATCAGAATACCAAATCAACCCTAATCAATTTAAAAGCACAAATAGCATTAAAAATATTTCCTATGGGACTCTCTCAGTGGTCCAGTGGTTAGGAATTCACCTGCCACTGCAAGGGCCACAGTTTCAATACCTGGTCCAGGATGATCCCACATGTCGCAGGGCAACTAAAGCCCGTGTGCCCCAACTCCTGAAGCTCACATGCCCTAGAGCTGGCGCTCTGCAATAACAGAGGCCACTGCAATGAGAAGCCATTATACCACAACTAGAAAGTAGCCCCCATTCACCATAACTAAAGTTCATGCACCAACGAAGACCCAGCAAAGCCAAATAAATAAGTATATTTTTAAAAATTCTTATGATCACAGTAGATGAAGCTAGAAATCAATAACAGAAAAAAAAACTTGAAAAAGCCACACTTGGAAATTAAACAACACACTCTCAAATAACTAATAAAACAAAGAAATCATCAGGAAAATTAAAAAATACTTAGGAATGAAAATAAAAAACACAAAACTTGCCAAAATTTATGAGACACTGCAAAAGCAGTGCTAAATGAAAAACTTATAGCTGTAAAGGCCTACATTAAGAAGCAAGAAAGAATTCAAATCAACAAGCTAACTTTAAAACTTTAAGAAATTTTAAAAAATGAACTAAGCCCAAAGCTAGCAGAAGAAAAAAAATAATAAAGACTAAAGCATAGAAATAAAATGGAGAAGAGAAAAATAGAAAAAAAAAAAGCCAACAAAATAAAACCTCAGTTCTTCAAAAAGATCAACAAAATCCACAAACCATTACCTGGGTTGACTAAGGAAAAACACACACACCCATACACAACTAAACTCAGAAATGAAAGGCGGGGGGACATTACAACCAATTCTACAGAAATAAAAAGGATTAGACAAGTACCATAAACAACTGTACACCAACCAACAAACTGGGTAACCCAGAAACACAAAATTCACCAAGAATGAATAATGAAAAAAAGAAAAAAATCTGAAAAGGCCTATAATAAAAAGATTANACACACACCCATACACAACTAAACTCAGAAATGAAAGGCGGGGGGACATTACAACCAATTCTACAGAAATAAAAAGGATTAGACAAGTACCATAAACAACTGTACACCAACCAACAAACTGGGTAACCCAGAAACACAAAATTCACCAAGAATGAATAATGAAAAAAAGAAAAAAATCTGAAAAGGCCTATAATAAAAAGATTAAATTGATAATTTAAAATTTCCCTACAAAGAAAGTCTCTGGACTGATTGCATTACTAGTGAATTCTACCAAACATTTAAAAATTTAACACGAATCTTTAAAACATTTCCAAAAATTTTAAAGGGACATTCCTTAGTTCAATGAAGCCAGTATTGGCAAAGTTAAAAAACACTGCAAGAAAACCACAGATACTGATCAGTATAAATACCAATGCAAAAATTCTCAAGAAATTACCAGTATATCAAATTCAGCAGCATATTACAAAGATTACAAATCATGATCAAGAGAGATTTATCCCTGGAACGCAAGGATGGTTCAACACAAGGAAACCAACGAATATAAAATACTACATGAAAAGAACAAAGGAGGGGAAAAAATGACCATTTCAACTGATACAGAAAAAGAATTTGATGCAACTGAACATCCTGTTCTTGATTTTTTAAAAAGCCAAAAAAACTAGGAACAAAAAAGGAAACTCTCACAACATAATAAAAGCCATTTATAAAAAACTACAATGAACATCATACCAAAACTGAAAGCCTCTACTCAAAAATCAGAACAAGGATGTCTGCTTCTAACACTCTTGTTCAACTTCGTACTAGAAGTCATACACAGAACAATGAAGCAAGGAAGATAAAAGGGACCTAAGTTAAGAAGGAAGAAGAAAAATTATCTCTGTACAGATGATGTTATATGTGAAACAAATCCAAAAGATTCCACAAGTCTGTTACTACAAATTAAGCAAAATACCAGGACACTTCAACACACAAAAATCAACAGCATTCCCATACACTATCAATGGAAGAAAATTATGAAAACAATTCCATTTACAAAAGCACCAAAAAGAACAAACTACTTAATGTAACACTTATAAAAGGTGAAAGACTGCTAAAATAAAAACTAAAAGTATCAATGAATGAAATTAAAGACAGAAATAAGTGTAAACACATTCCACATTTGTGAATCAGAAGACTATTACTAAAATGTCAATACTACCCAACTGATCTACATGTTCAGTGAAATCTCTATCAAAATCCCAAGGTACTCAATGGGTCTATGTGTTATCATCTGAGCTATCCAACAATCAGTATATGATTATCACATATCAATCTAAAAAATTTTTGACACTGACAGCACAGCAATTTTTTAAATTGAAAGACCACTAGAGGTCACTAGTGCAAAACATCCAGCACTGACTCAGCTAAAACACTATCAACCTGAAGTATTTCTGTTAGTGCAGTTTCCAACATTTCTAAAATAAGAATATTTTACTTAAAAACTTAACAAAACATTTTGTTGTAAGATTTTTCTTACTTTAAGCCATATTTAAACTGAATGCAAACATTGGATATAGGTGATTTTATCTAATAATTTTAAAACATTTTTTAGAATTCATTAAAAAACAAACAATTAGAAACTACAACATCATTAAGCTCAAATTAACAGATAAGAAACTGATAATTGTTAAATACTTTAGATATGGAAGAAAACTGAACACAAAGTCAGGTTATAGCAACTAATAAATTCATAATATTAACATTTAAAATAGTATGCTCTCATGGGGTCGCTGAGTCTGACACAACGGAGCAACTTCACTTTCACTTTTCTCTTTCATGCATTGGAGAAGGAAATGGCAACCCACTCCAGTGTTCTTGCCTGGAAAATCCCAGGGACAGCGGAGCCTGGTGGGTTGCTGTCAATGGGGTCTCGTAGAGTCGGACACGACTGAAGCGACTCAGCAGCGGGAGCGGGAGCGGGAGCAGCAGCAGCAGCAGCAGCAGCAATAAATGTTAGTACCTCCTTCCCTTTAAGGGGCAACTCAGATTATACAGGTGATTCTGTTCTAAGCACTTAAATATTTGGGGTTAATCTGTGTTCAGCTGTAAATAATTGAAGCTACAAGTACAGAGTCAGGTGACCCAAGGAACTTTATATGAATGCAAAATACAGAAAAGTTAGTAATTTATAGAAGTTTCAAAAACCAGGTAATTAGAAATATCAAGGAGGCTAGATTTTACACACACAAACACACTTAGATTCATGATTCAGTGTGTTGAGGAACTGGAACTACACAGAAATTTTTGTATAACCCCCTTGAAATTCAAACACTCAGTCCCCACTTAACAAGGTACAGTACACTCAAAAAGTATACTGTACAGGATATAAAAAGTATACTATCTTTTCAAGAAGAATGAACAAAAAAAGTGTGCCTGCAATAGCCTGTAAGATTTTTCATAAAAATAAACTTTTCCAATTTTATATATAGCTAACAATTACAATGAAATGAGAAACACAAAATACTAAGATTTCCAGAGGCAAATAAAACTTGTACTTTTAAAATCTCTGCTATTTATAAATGAGTCTAATACAAAATTTAACAGAAATACTACAATCATCCTCTAAAATTCCAAAGTAATTTTACATGGTAATAGTTGGTTTAAAGCATAAGAGACTTCCAATTTTAAACAATCAAATCTGTATTTCATTAAGTTCTCATTTATCTGACATCTGAAAGCATAAAGCTCCAAGTATAAGTGGATTTTTACCCCTTCAAACCATAAACCATTTTAATGGACTTTTTAAAAAAAAACCACATGTTTAGGGAACTCCTTGGGCTTCCCCAGTGGCTCGGTCAGCCAGTCAATCAGTCAGTCAGTCAATCCACAAACAATAAATGCTACAGGGTGTGTAGAGAAGGGAACTCCCCTAAACTGTTAGTGGAAATATAAATTGGTACAACGACTATGGAGAACAATATGCAGATTCCTTAAAAAACTAGAAATAGAGCTGCTACCTTATGAGCCTGCAAGCCTGAAAGGATACATGTGCTCCACTGTCTGTTACAGCCCTGTTTACAATAGCCAAGACATGGAAGCAATCTAAATGTCCACTGACAGAGGATAGATAAAGATGTGGTACATATATACAATGAAGCATTTCTTCAACTTTAAAGAGAATTAAATAATGCCATCTGCAGCAACAACAGATGGACCCAGAGATTGTCATACTGAGTGAAGTAAGTCAGATAGAGAAGCAGAAACACCGTATGACATCCCTTAAATGCAGAATCTACAAAGACACTACACAAATGTACTTATTTACAAAACAGAAACAGAGCTGCGACTTCCCTGGTGGTCCAGACGTTAAGAATCTACCTGCCTGCGGAGGGACATGAGAGGATGGTTCGGGATTGGGAACACGTGTACATCCGTGGCGGATTCATGTTGACGTATGGCAAAACCAATACAGTAAAGTAAAATAAAGTAAAAGAAAAAAAGAAAGAAAGAAAGAATCTACCTGCCAACGCAGGGGACACGGGTTCAGCCCGTGGTCCAGGAAGATTCCACATGCCATGGGCAACTAAGCCCATGCATCACAACCACTGAACCTCATGTGCTCCATGCTCCACAACGAGAGACAAGAGACCCAGCACATACAAAAACAAATCAAATTGAAAAAATCTTCACAGCGACATCAAAAAAATATAAACAAAACCCACAAACAGACTCACAGACTTTAGAGAATGAACTTAACGGCTGGGGGTTGGAGGGGGTGGGTTGAGAAATGGCAGGTGAAAGGAACAGTTAGGGAGTTTAGGATGGGCAGGTACACAATGCTATATTTAAAATGGATAACCATGTTGTGAGACATCAGTAAAGGCAAACCTTTACACACTAGAGGATGGTGATACGATCAGTGAACGCCCTGTGCTTCAGTCCCAACTGCTACTGGCCCTAGCATCAACAAGTGGGACTTGGAGGGCAAAATCATTTTGGATGAGCTGAAGCAAGAAGTTATCAATACCAGTAGCAAGGCAGAGCCTCCACAGTGTACCTCTGGCCTGGTACGCTGATGGCCAGCTTCTATTCGCTGCTGCTAAGTCACATCAGTCGTGTCTGACTCTGTGCGACCCCATAGGCTGAATGTAAAACCTGTTGCGAGTTTGGCAGGTGACCATTGGCACCCACTAATGGCACCCCACTCCAGTGCTCTTGCCTGGAAAATCCCATGGACGGAGGAGCCTGGTGGGCTGCAGTCCATGGGGTCGCTAAGAGTCAGACACGACTGAGTGACTTCACTTTCACTTTTCACTTTCATGCTTTGGAGAGGGAAATGGAACCCACTCCAGTGTTCTTGCCTGGAGAATCCCAGGGATGGAAGAGCCTGGTGGGCTGCCATCTATGGGGTCACACAGAGTTGGACATGACTGAAGCGACTTAGCAGCAGCAGAGCTTTAAAAATTTAAAAGAATGGATACACCTACATGTATGGCTGAGTTCCTTTGCTATCCACCTGAAACTGTCACAACATTGTTAATTGGCTATACTCCAATACAAAATAAAAAGTTTAATTGAAAAAAAAAAGTAAAATTAGTATTACCTTTCCAAAAAAAGGTATGTCACAAATAATATCAATACAAATTCATAAAGAGACTAAAATATTGCAAAAGCCAGTAACGTTAACGGCAGTGATTTAGAATCTGCAGAATAACAATACATTGACACATCCCCTTAGTTGCACAGAACCATTCCTTATTAGCTTATAACCTTATCAGCTTATCCTATTTTGTACCAGGCTAGGAAGCGATAAGAATAAATGTACACTACTTGTCTAACATACTTTATTGCTACTTATGTATCTTTGAAAAGAGAATGAAATTCTTTTAAGAATACAGCTCGGTATAAATTTTTAAAAAACTAAATGGGAAGAGCTTCTATATAAGCCACTTCCAGATTTTATTATTTGCTTCATATCTGTGCTGACAAGACTGATTCTTTGGGGAAACCAGTAACAAAAGAATGTTGACTTAAAAGGAAGATTATTGTACTACTATAAAAGAGCAAAATGGCTTTTACATGACTACAATTGGGAAGGGAACATTTTTCTTGTTACTACTGGAGGGCAAACTTTTGTTCTCAAGACTGTTATGTTTCTTGAAATTATTTTTTTAACCCCCAAGAGATGTTTCTAATATTTTAATGAAAATAATTACAAATAATAATTTTATAAGTGAGTTTTCAAGATTAGCTTAATTTATTATCTTTCCTCTTAAAACTACTTCTAATAATCAATTATGGTTATACTAATCAGGAATGCAAATCAATAACCAGTCAGAATGGACATTAGAAAGTCTACAAATAATAAATGCTGGATAGAGTGTGAAGAAAAGGGAACCCTCCTACACTGTTGGTGGGAATATAAACTGTACACAGCCACCATGGAGAACAGTATCGAGGTCCCTTAAAAAACTAAAAACAGAGGCTTCCCTGATGACTCAGTGTAAAGAATTCACCAGCCAATGTAGGAGACACGGGTTTATCACTGAACTGGGAAGATCGCATATGCCACGGAGCAATTAAGCCTACGTGCCACAATTATTACAGCCTGCACTCTACAGCCCTCGGATCCGCAACTACCTGAGCCCATGTCCCTGGTTTGATTCCTGGGTCAGGAAGATCTGCTGGAGAAGGGATAGGTACCCACTCCAGTATTCTCGGGCTTCCCTTGTGGCTCAGCTGGCAAAGAATCCACCTGCAACGTAGGAGACCTGGGTTCGATCCCTGGGTTGGGAAGATCCCCTGGAGAAGGGGAAGGCTACCCACTCCAGTATTCTGGCCTAGAGAATTTCATGGACTGTATAGTATATGGGGTTGCAAAGAATCAGACACGATTGAGCGACTTTTACTTGCTTAAAAGGCACATCCTTGAGGATGGAAGGTAGACCCATATTGGTGTTTCTGTCACAGCTGATTATGACATGAACCGGACTGTTTACTGGGCAGTGAGTAGCTTTAAAGAACAGAATTTCCAAAATAAAAACAAAAATTTTGTACATGTATTCTTTTAGGTAAGGAGTTTGTGTCAGGGGTAGTAACAAAGATTGAAGAACCCTGTAATGAACTGAGCATATTAAAAGACCCTGCAACTGCTGAAGTCTGTGCATAGAGCCCATGCTCTGAAACAAAAGAAGTAAAGGCAATGAGAAGCCCAACACAGTAACTAGAGATTAGCCCCTGCTCACTAGGACTAGAGAAAAGCCCACAAAGCAAAAAAGACCCAGCACAGCCAAAAATTAACTTATTTAAATCATATTTTTTAAAAGTCTAAAAACAGAGTTACCATATGATCCAGCAATCCCACTCCCAGTAATATATCTGGAAAAGATGAAAACTCTTAACTGGAAAACATACGTGCACCCCAATGGTCACAGCAACATTATTAAGAGTAATTAAGTGCCCATCACCAGACAACTGATTTAAGATGTATTGTGTGTGTGTTTATATATACAGTGAATACACACTGAAATATTACATAAATATATACGCTATTTGCAACATCATGGGTCGATCTAGTGAATAACATACTAAGTTCAGAGAAAGATAAATATTAAATATCAAAACTTATATGCAGAATCTAAAAAATTATACAAATAAACTTATTTACAAAACAGAAACAGACTCAGAGATAGAAAACAAATTTAAGGTTACCAAGTGGGAAGTGGGGGGATAAATGAAGAGTTTAGGATTAAGAGATACAAACTACTATATATAAAATATATAAACAACAAGGACCTACTGTATAGCACAGGGAACTACATTCAATGTCTTGCAATAACCTACAACGGAAAAGAATCTGAAAAAGAATATACATATATACATATATACATGTATATGCATATATGTATTTAAAAAAGAATCTTTTTGTTGTACATTTGAAATTAACACATTGTAAATCAACTATACTTTGGGGAAAAAAGACACTAAACAAAACTATATATTTTTATAGGCTTTTTTGGTCAAATCATGCCCACATGTTGTAATCTGTTATGTCTCCTAAGGAGGGGGAATCTTAAATAGCATGGAGGATTGTTTTCAAGTGAAAAAAAGGAACACAGGAATAGAAAATACAATGCAGAGTGGAAAAAAATCTAGACACTTTCTATAAAATTACAAAGTTAAAATGTAAAAATACAAAATAATTTGGGATGATAGAAGGCAGAAGAGTAGTTACTTCTAGGGGTGGGGGGGATGCTGGTGCAGATTGACTAAGTGAAAACAAGATAGACAATCTAGGGCACTGGCAACATTATCTTGAGTGGTAGTTACACTGGTGCACAGTTGGTGAAAATTCATCAATTTGTATGTTTAAGACTGGAGTATTTTACTAAATGAATGTTATTTATACTTCAATTTACAAGTTCAGGCAGAAATACATTAAAAATATCACTCAACACATACCTCAGAGCCAAAGTATTATCTCTGGGTGCCTGGATAAGCAATTTTTGTTTTCTTTTCTAGACATTTCTATAGTCAGTCCTCCACAATTAAAAGAAAAATGTTTTAAAATCAAGAATGCCACTAGGACTTTCCTGGTGGCACAGTGAGTAAGAATATGCCTGCCTGTGCAGGGGACACAGGTTTGATCCCTGGTCGGGGAAGATTCCATATACCACAGAGCAACTAAGCATGAGCACTGCAACTACCCAGCCTGAGTGCTGCAACTAATGAAGCTGGCACACTCTAAGGCTTGCAGAATAAATGAAAAAGTAATATTTCACACTCACACACATACACAAAGAATGTTGCTTTTGGGAACTTCCAATAGTGGTTAGGACTTGGGGCTTTCACTGAGGTGGCCCGGGGTTCAATCCCTTTCTAAGAACTAAGATCATGTAAGTCTCGGTGCAGCCAGAAAAAAAAAAACCTGCTATCAATTTTAACATTCTCTCTAAACATTCATTTATCTTTTTTCTGCTCACACTGATAAAAATATACATAATTTTTTTCTCCCACACAATTTGTCCTCCTGCTGAATTTCAGGTTTTGAATAGCTCTGTTACCAGTTAAAACAAATGAATATTAAAATCCAACTTTTGTTCTCTGGCTAAAGAGAAATATAGAGTTTATATGTATATTTTGCATAATATGTAGTGGACTATATGCAATACACTGGTGTATGTGGAACGCACTTGTCTAAGCATGTGAGACACACCCCCCCCACACACACACTATTATGTGGAACGCACCTGTGAGATACATCACACACACACACACAATTATGTGGAACGCACCGGTCTAAGCATGTGAGATACATCACACCACACCCACACACCCACCCCCACCCCNGGTAAAGCATCCTTCAACAGTGTCTGTGTCTCCCTCTCTTTATACATATGCATAAAGAAATAATTCATTTCCGAAATATTTGTTTCAATAAAAGAAAATAACTATCTTACAATGTTTGCTGAGCCTTTTTTTTTTAAATAAGGAAAACAGAAAAGTTGCCAATAATCCTACGACCCAAAGATCACAAATTTTACTTTAAAACATTTGTAGTGTATTGTTCAATATATTTTTTAACGTATCTGATTTCACACGTAACATGGATCTCTGCTTTTCAGCTTATAATAAGCACTGTCTAGTCATTAAACATTCTTCATAAAAATCATTCACTATTTTTGAGAGAAAATAGTAACCCCCACTCCCATGCATTAATACCAAGCACAGATTCATTTAAACTGAAATTGTGATCTCTCTTACACTCTATTTCCCACAAGGGGGAGACAGAACTTTTTAAAAATACCTTATAATAAAAAACAAAGTTTGGTTTCATTCCAATATCAAATGAGGAGATAAGGGAAGAGCAGTTATTTACTACTGGTGTTATCTCTATCTGGTGGGCTTTTTTTCCCTATTACGTACTACAAAAATTACAATTCAGTTTCTCGTATCTAACAACTTAAGTGGAATGTCCTCAGCAACTTCACTCATTTAACAAATATTTAGCAAACACCTATTATGAGGCTTCCCTGGTGGCTCAGTGATAAGAATCCCTCTGCAATGCAGAAGATACAGGCTCAATCCCTGAGTCTGGAAGATCCTCTGGAAAAGGAAATGGCAACCTCCTGGGAAATCCCATGAACAGAGCAGCCTGATGGGGTAGAGTCCATGGTGTTGCAAGAGTTAGACACAACTTAGCAATGAAACCACAACCACTATCACCATTATGTGCCAGACCCTTTACTGTCACATTAGGTATACATGAGTTTTCTTTTCTTTTTTTTTTTTAATGAGCTTTCTAAAAAAAGATAAGAGCCCTCCTTTCAAAAAATTTACAATCAATCTTAAAGAGGGAGGGGAGTATTTTTAGAATTACAAGTTACAGTAAATATTAAGAGCAAAATGACCAGGGTATACGCTGATATATGCAAAGTATAATGATGTGTAATTAAATACTTTTTACAATCTCAACTGCACCCCACCCTCTCTTTTTTAATATAAGCTTATGAGAGTCTGGCCTACTTTTTAAAACTCTGGGGAAAAAACCAACAAAGGTTAATTTAGGCCACTCTGAAATAGTTTTATTGTCCGAAACAACTGTGGGTGGCGTATCATCACACCCATCCATTGTTTCTCTATCACTGTGTTTATTCCTCTTCTCATCCACCCACCACCCTTTTTTCCTATTTCATTTTTCTTTGTTTTGTCTTTCTCACTCCTTATTTCCTCAGGACTTCAGTAACAGACTTACAGCTTAAACAGAACTGGTTAATTAATGGCTTTCAAAGCTAAAACGTTTGTGATCCCTAACTTAAAATTCAGACTTAAATGCAAGCCATGAAACAACAAAGCATCATACAAAATTTAGTTTAAATATTACAAAACAAAAAAGCAATATAATAGAGTTTATTTTTAGGCAGAAGGCTGGTTGCTCACACATTTAAGAATATAGTGCAGGGACTTCCCTGGTGGCCTGGGGCTCAATCCTTAGCTGGGGAACTAGATTCCACACGATGCAACTAAGACCCAGCACAGACAAAGAAATAAACGAATACTAAACAAAACAAAACAAAACCTACAACCACCACCAGATACAAATGTTTTCTGAAACTTCAACACAACCATTCAATAATAGTGGGGTAGTNGCTGGGGAACTAGATTCCACACGATGCAACTAAGACCCAGCACAGACAAAGAAATAAACGAATACTAAACAAAACAAAACAAAACCTACAACCACCACCAGATACAAATGTTTTCTGAAACTTCAACACAACCATTCAATAATAGTGGGGTAGTTAAATCAACTATGGCATGTACACGAAGTAGACTACTATGCAGCTATTAAAACAACAAGAAAAAAAAAATCGAGAATGGTCTCCACTAACAGACTTCAAATTCCAGGAAATGTTACATGAAAATGCAAAGTGAAAAATAGGTATATAGCTTATGAACTGTTGTATCAGAAAGAGAAGAAAATCAATATACCTATTTGTTTACATCTATCTAACACAGAAACTGGAAGCAGGACTTCCCCAGCAGGCTAGTGGTTAAGAGTTCGCCTGCCAATGCAGGAGACATGAGTTCGATTCCTGATCTAGGAAGATTCCACTTGCCGTGGAGCAACTAAGCCTTTTCAACACAACGACTGAATCCACCATCCAGAGCCCACGAGCTGCAACTACTGAGACCAGGAGCAGCAACTACTGAAGCCCACACGCCTAGAACCTGTGCTCTGCAACAAAAGAAGGCACTGCAGTGAGAAGTGTGCGCACCACATCGACGAGGAGCCCCCACTCACCACAACCAGAGAAAGCCCTCACGGCAACAAAGACCCAGCACAGCCAAAAATAAGTAAATAAAAATATTTTTTAAAAGAAAAAATACACTGGAAGGATACATCTAGTACTAATGAAAGTGGTTACTAATGCAGAACTAAGGGTGGACAGGCTCATGGTATGTACAAAATTTAATTTAGAACCATGTTAACTTGGAGAAGGCAACAGCACCCCACTCCAGTACTCTTGCCTGGAAAATCCCATGGACGGAGGAGCCTGGTGGGCTGCAGTCCACGGGGTCAGTAAGAGTCGGACACAACTGAGCAACTTCACTTTCACTTTTCACTTTCATGCATTGGAGAAGGAAATGGCAACCCATTCCAGCGTTCTTGCCTGGAGAATCCCAGGGACAGGGGAGCCTGGTGGGCTGCCTTCTCTGGGGTTGCACAGAGTCAGACATGACTGAAGCGACTTAGCAGCAGCAGCATGTATTAACTATTCAAAAAATAAAGAATTCAAACCGTTTTAAAAACTTTTACTATGTCTATCTAAAGATGATCCAAAATATCACTACGCATTTATAATTGCTCAGTTACATACAGTCTTTTAAATCTTGTGACACTGAGCCTATTCATTTAGTCATTTATTTACAATTCTTTACTACTGAGGTAGTCCCAGAATTACCTTAAGATGGCAAACGTATTGGTCAAAAGCAACTCAACAGCACCTGGATTCATTACCTGTTTATTGTTTTATGTTGAACAAGTCATTGAAACTCTTGCCCATTTTTCCTTCTAAAACAGAAATAAATACTTGTTACCTATGATTTAGGGAGGGCGTAATAATTAGAATGATTCCCAATGTACAGAAAACACTCTTTAAATGTTAACAGGTGTGGGACTTCCTGGTGGTCCTGTGGCTAAGACTCCCTCCTCCCAATGCTGAGAGCCCAGGTTCTATCTCTGTCAGGGAACGAGACCCCACATGCTGAAACTAAGAGTTTGCACCCCACAACCCACAACTAAGACTTGATTCAGCCAAATAAATAATTTAAAAAACATTAATGGGTGTTATTCTTAAACAGTTCTTTTTATAGACACATGCTGCTTTCATCTATGTAATTAAACACCACAGTGTTTCAAATGAATCCAACAAAAATTTGCAGCATACTCAAAATCCAGTAAGTTGTTAACAAGTAGTTTCAATGTACTGGAAAGCAGAAAGTGAAAAAAAAACGAACAAAAAAGAAAAGTACAACAATGTAAACATACACAGTGCAGGCCACTGTGAGTGCAGAGAAGGAATGATATACCACTTACTTAACCTATGCCAATCTTATAGGGAAAGTGTTTAGAGAACTGGATTCTACCAAAATCCTTAAGTGACTTTTATCATGCAGGTTCCCACATCTGGCTGAGTATCAGAATCACCAGCTATACATTTTAAAAACACAGATTCCACCTCCAGACTACAATGCCCAGCAAACGACTGTGAGAATCTGTATCATGATTATTATAACTAGGTATTGGAAACACCACAGATCTTACTTAAAATTAGAGACTACTATTTTATCTTCAGATAAAATAAATTTAAGCATTGCCTTTGCTAGCTTCACTGGAAGGACAAGTAAAGGGAAGGTGATATAATTACTTGTTCCTTTAAATAAGGTCATTAAAGCACCTTTTAAGATAAATAGGTGTTATAAGTAATGACTACCACTTACTGAACAATTACTCATAAATGACTGGAAACAATGCCCAACACCATTCCA
Organism: Neotragus pygmaeus; assembly: GCA_006410875.1. Lineage (NCBI taxonomy): Eukaryota > Metazoa > Chordata > Mammalia > Artiodactyla > Bovidae > Neotragus > Neotragus pygmaeus. The sequence continues at coordinate 320,522 of SJYV01036106.1, forward strand.
TCCCATGAATGTCAAAAGGAGGAGATACAGACAATTCAATTTTTAAAAAGGCAAAAGCTCTGAACAGATACCTCACCAAAGATGACACACAGATGCTAAGTTAGGTCCTTAACACTATATGTCATTAGGGGAATTTCAAATTAAAACAAGGTATCACTACACACCTATTAGAATAGCTAAAAGTCAAAATACTGACATCAAATGCTGACAAAATATGGAGTAACAAAAACTGTCCCTCAGTGATGGTGGATATACAAAACAGGTACAGCCACTCTGGAAAACTGTTTGGCAGTTTCCCAAAATCCTAAACATACTCTTACCATACACTAGAGTAATCAAGCTCCTTGCTATAAAGAGTAAATGTTGATGTGCAATTACTCATAATTGCCAAAACTTGGAAGCAACAAAGATGTCCTTCAATAAGGTGAGAAGACAATAATCTGTGGTACAAATGTACAATGAAATATTAATTCAGGACTAAAAAGATCAGGCCACAAAAAAACAGTTAAGGAGGAGCCTTAAATGCACACCATCAAGTCAAAGAAGTCCATGTGAAAAAACTACATACTGTATGATTCTGATTATGTGATCTTTTGGAAAAAGCAAAACTATGGAAGACAGTTAAAAAGAGCACTAGTTGTCATTTCCCTGGCAGTTGACGCTCCACATTTCTACTGCAGGGGGCACAGGTTCAATTCCTGGTTGGGGAACTGGGAGTTGCAAGTTTCAAGTGTGGTTTTCGTTGGTGCAAACAACAAAACAACAATAAAAAGAGCAGTATTTGTCACACATTTGGGTTAGGGAGGAAGGAACAGGTGGCACATAGGGGATTTTTAGGGCAGTGAAAGATCATTGGTTACCATAAAAATGGATGCATGTGATTATACATTTGTCAAATCCCAAAGAATACAGAGAACAGAAAGTGAACCCTAATGTAAACTATGGACTTTAGTTGATAATGTTGTGTTCATCAATTTTAACAAATGTACCACACCAGTAGAGCTTCTAATGTTAGGGGAGGTTTTGATGGGCAAGGTGTTATATGGAAACTGTCAGTTCAGTTCAGTAGCTCAGTCGTGTCCGACTCTTTGCAACCCCATGAACTGCAGCACGCCAGGCCTCCCTGACCATCACCAGCTCCCAGAGTTCACCCAAACTCATGTCCATCGAGTTGGTGATGCCATCCAGCCATTGCATCCTCTGTCGTCCCCTTCTCCTCCTTTCCATATGTGGAAACTGTACTTTCAGCTAGATTTTGCTATAAAGCCAAAACTGCTCTAAAAACTAAAGTCTAAACAAAAGACAAAAAACCAAAAGTCTAAACAACACTGATCTAAACTCTGAGAAAGAAAACACAACTTGCAAAAAAAAAAAAATTAGAAGGCATTAAAAAAAATGCTTTTTTAATAAGAAAAATATATTTCAAAGTTGAGAAAAAGTAACAGAGGTCCTGGAATCCTCATGCATTGCTGGTGGGAAAGTAAAATGAGGCAGTCACACTGGAAAACATTTTGGCAGGTTCCTCAAAAATGTTGAACATGACCTAGCAATTCCATTCCTAGGTATATAATAGGAGGACGGAAAACATACATTCACACAAAAACTTGTGCATATATTAGTAAAAAGTGTAACAGAAACACTCAAATATCCACCAGCCGACAGACAAAATGTAGTATACCCATACAATAGAATGTTATTCAGCCATAATGAGAAATACTGTACTGTTATCTGCTACACATGGTTGAATCTTGAAAACATTTCCTTAAGTGAAAGAATCTGTTCACAAGCTATATATTGTGATTCCTTTTATATACAATGTCCAGAATAGGCAAATCCTTGAGATATAAAAATCACTCTTATAGAGACAGAAATTAGTGATTGCCAACGGGAAGGGGGAATTGGGACTAATTGCTAATAGGGACTAACTGCTAAACTGGATTCATTTGCATGTGATAAAAATGTTTTCAGATTACAGAGTGATGATGAGGACAAAACATAGTCATATACTAAAAACCACAGAAATGTAGTCAATCTTCTGTATCCACAGGTTCTGCATCCATAGTAGATTCAACCAACTGTGCATGAAATATAGTCAGAAAAAAGAAATTCAGAAAGTTCCAAAAATCAAAGCTTAAATTTGCCAACTGCAGGCAACTATTTACACTGTATTTACAGCTACTTACATTGTACTAGGTATTATAAGTAATTTAGAAGTAATTTAAAGTATAGGAAGAATATGCAAATACACTATTTTTTATAAAGGACTTCAGAATCCAGAGTAGAGGAGCAAGGTGGGTGTGGGAGTCCTGGAACCAATCACTTCACAGATACTGAGGAACGACTGTGAATTATATCCCAATTTCGTTTTTTAAGAACTTTCAGTTCAGTCGCTCAGTCGTGTCCCACTCTTTGCAACCCCATGAATCGCAGCATGCCAGGCCTCCCTGTCCATCACCAACTCCCAGAGTTCACTCAGACTCACATCCATCGAGTCAGTGATGCCATCCAGCCATCTCATCCTCTGTCGTCCCCTTCTCCTCCTGCCCCCAATCCCTCCCAGCATCAGAGTCTTAGGGTGGCCCTAATGGATGAATGTTCCCAAGTTACTTAACATCAAGAGCTAACATCAGCAAAGATGTTCTGTTTTTCTGACAGAAGACCTTATGACCACCTGTGAAGTATTCTCATCCTCCACCACCACCCCAAAGAAGAAGAAAATAAGCCAGTTTGGATCAAGCCCCCATATCCAACTAACTAAATTACAGAGGAAAACAAATAGGACAATGGAATGTGTTAAACTGTATTAGGGAAGCATGCAGCAAAACACAGACTCTGGGAATCTTTACAGGACCAAAGACTGATTTCTTCAACAGAAAGTAGCAAGGAAAAGGAAGAAAGATGGAGGGGGTGATTCCAATCACAATGTGTTGTTTGGATCCTAATTCATACAAACTGTTCAAAGATAAGTGTGAAAACTAGTATTCAAACAGCAGGTATTTGATAATATTAAGAAATCATTGATTTTTTTCTTAATAATTTGGTGATACAACTACAATTCTCTTTTAAAAATCCTTGTCTTTTAAATATACATACTAAAATATGCATGGATGAAATTGCTTATTTCTGGGATTTGTTTTGAAATAATCTGGGATAGGGTAGTGGACAGAAGTATAACTAAAGTAAGACTAGTCATGAGTTGTTACTGAGTGATGAGTGATAACTTTATGGGTGGTCACAGATAACTATATATATGTTTTTTAGTATTTATTTTTCACTGTGCTGGGTCTTCGCTGCTTTGCTCTGGCTTTCTCTAGTAGTGAACGGGGGCACCTCTTCGTTCAGAGCTTCTGGGCTTCTCCTTGCGGTGGTTTCTCTTGTTCCAGAGCACGGGCTCTAGGAGCGAGGGCTCCAAGCAGTTGTGGCACACAGGCCCAACTGCTCTGCAGCACGGCTGAATCGTTCCAGACCAGGGATTGAACCCACATTCGCTGCACTGGCAGGCAGTCTTACCCACTGCACCACTAGGAAAGTCCTGATAACTATGTTATTTGTGAATTTGTTTAAAACTCTCCATCATCTTTAAAAATTAAAGCAAGAGTACAAATAATACAATCATTCCTACAATATAAAGGATAAACTCTTAAGAGAGGAGCATATATGGAGGAAAAGTGCTAGATTTCTCCAGAGAAATCATGCAAGAGGAACACTCTGAACTAAAACAATGGTAGTAAAGGAATTATAAGCATGGACTAAATCAGGGTTATTTCCTCAGATCAGTAGCTAGGCTTCAAAGATATTAAAAGCCAAAAAAAATTGTTTTTTAACTAGAAAAAGCTCCAAAGCTTTCAGTCTATATGCAAAAGACACTATTTCCAAAAAATTAACAGTCACTAAATGAAAATACATGTATTAGGCTATTTAGACTATCTATATTAAAAATCCCTTGAATCACTATAGTAAAGTTCACACGTCCAATGAAGATCTTTCCTGCTTCAGAACTTCTAATGTGCTGTTGTTTTCCTCTGAAATACCTATGGTTAGGTACTCATACTTGAGATCTAAAAGTGTCCATATCCCTAGAGAGGCTTCACAAAAATTAAATGAGTTATGGGTACATCATACGAAATGCTGGGCTGGATGACTCACAAGCTGGAATCAAGATTGCTGGGAGAAATATCAACAATCTCAGATATGCAGACGATATCACTTTAATGGCAGAAAGTGAAGAACTGAAGAGTCTCTTGATGAAAGTGAAAGAGGAGAGTGAAAAAGTTGGCTTAAAAGGCAACATTCAAAAAATGAAGATCATGGTATCTGGTTGTATCATTTCATGGCAAATAGATGGGGAAAAAGTGGAAACAGTGACAAATTTCATATTACTGGGCTCCAAAATCAACCTGGACGGTGACTGCAGCCACAAAATTAAAACACACTTCCTCCTTGGAAGAAAACCTATGACAAACCTAGGCTGTGTATTAAAAAGCAGAGATTATCACTCTGTCAACAAAGGTCCATATAGTGAAAGCTATGGTTTTTCCAGTATGAATGTGACAGTTGGACCATAAAGAAGGCTGAGCACTGAAGAATTAATGCTTTCCAACTGTGGTGCTGGAGAAAACTTGGGAGTCCCTTGGACAGCAAGGAGATCAAACCAGTCAATTCTAAAGGAAATCAACCCTGACTATTCACTGTAAGGACTAATGCTGAAGCTCCGATACTTCAGCCACCTGATACAAACAGCTGACTCACTGGAAAAACTGTGATACTGGGAAAGACTTGAGGGCAAGAGGAGAAGCGGGTGACAGAGGATGAAATGGCTGGATGGCATCACTGACTCAATAGACATGAGTTTGAGCAAACCTTCAGAGATAGTTAAGGACATGGAAGCCTGGCGTGCCGCAGTTCATGGGGTTGCAAAGAGTTGGACACAACTTAGTGACTGAACGACAAACAACAACCTATGTATTAACTTAAAATAATTCTTGGCATATCAAAACTGCTCAATAATTGCTTAGGGAAAGCTCACTATTTACAACGGTTTCCCATTCTATTTATTTTCTCAACATCCTGTTAATTTCTGATTTATCACACTTTATTACATCTAGAGAACAATCTCCAACAGCACAAGTTCCTTGCTTCATACATCATTAAATATCCAGTACACAGCACAAAGTAACACTCAAATATATTCACTGAATAGTCATACTAGAATCAATAAACCCAAAGACTCAACATTTTTAGAAGAATCTACTGATCTCTTTAGCATCTACCAATGGGAAGGATGATAACAAACATTAACAAAAACAGGGAATAAAGGAGAATGATCAAGTTAAGTGCACCTTGGTGGGAGGGAAGAGGCAGACATCTGAGATGAAATAAATAATGGATGTATTGACTCTGAAGCAGAAAATTTACACAGAAAGTTAGAAATATTTCTGAGATATCTGAAAGTCAAAGATACAGTAGTGACTAACAACACGGCTTCCAGAGGCAGCCCGCCTAGGTTTAATTTCCAGCTCTGCTACTCTTAGATTACTTAACCTCTAGGCCCAATAGCCTAGCATCAAACTAAACAAAATAACAACAACAAGAGAAACCAACTGTGCCCAACTCATTGGGTTTTTAGGATTTAAGGACTATAATACTGAAGCACTGGAATAACACTTAGCAAAAACAAGCAAGCAAGCAAACAAAAAACCCCACTGTGTATTTCAGAATTTACAGTAAAAAGAACCAGAAACCCAGGTAACAATAACTGAAACCAAAGTAGAAGAAACATATGAAGAAAGATGATAAGTAGATCAAAAGGAAAATAAGGGATTACAGAGTAGAGGCTAGAGAAAAGGATTTTGAGGAAGAACCGTCAACAGCAGAAAGTGCTGGTTAAGTATTTACAATCCATAAGAAGGCAGCAAGATTTGGCAATTTGAAGGTCAACCACCTACAGAAAAAGGGTCCTATTAAGCTCAGTGGGGAGTAATGAGACAATAGAGCAAAAAGATTATACAGGATTAAAAAGTAAATGGAGAAAAGAATGATGTATTAATGGTCCCCAGACTTTTTGTTTCCAAGACTTAAAAAACAGGGAGAATATGACATAAGATTATGGACTCTTAATTCTACAAAATAATTTTTTTTTTTTTACTGTCTGTCACCATCATTTGAAATAGAAAAACTGGATAACAGCAAGACTTTATGAAGGCTGAAACTCTCAATAAAAGGAGTACTTTAATGAAAAATCTCTAATTTTTTTTTGTAATTTCATAGCAGATTCACAAAAATCTTGTAATAAAAAAGGAACAGGATTTGCAAATCATTATTCTAGACTATCTGAAGGAAACTCTGACAATAATAGATTAGAAGAGAAACACTTACTGCCCCCAATTCAAAAGGAACAAATCAAGTTATGTCTGAGAGAAATATCTCCTATTAAGATCTTTAAATGGCACTATCTGTCTAGTTATGACAAATCTGTATGCCAGAGTATGCAAACACAGACGCTAAAGGTTTACATTTGCTGGAGAATTAGTACTGTTAGAATACAAATACCAGGACTATATATATTTTCTACCTATCACTTGTGTCATAACTAGACCTACCCATGTCATGGGGGCTCAATAAAACTCTTTTGAAACAGACTGCAGTGGTGTGTATGTTGTTGCTTAGTTGCTAAGTCACGTGTGACTCTTTGTAACCCCGTGGACAGTTTCCCACTAGGCTCCTCTGTCCATGGGACTTCCCAGGCAAGAATACTAGAGTAAGTTGCTATTTCCTTCTCCAGATGATCTTCCCACCCAGGGATTGAACCCACGTCTCTATAATAAATTGTAAGTCAGATTCTATTTCTACAAAAAATACTAAGACAGTAACAGTGGTTTCAAGAGTGGTGAGAAGACCAAAGGTTTTGGATTCAGATGAACCCAGGTTCAAATCTGAGTTGCAATACTTATAGCTGGCAAACAGTTACATTGTAGTATGTCTTCTCATGTGTAAAACAGGAATGATATCGACCTCATCAGTTTAAAATACTGATGAAAGGACAGTTCCATTCTATATAATGTGAACTGGCTAAATCCTAAAAACAGTCCATTTTTTTCAAGTCCTAGGCCAATTCAATCCAAATCTCTGGAAGATGAAACAGAGGCCTGCATATTAAGGGGGTTGGGGCGGGAGGGATTACCAGTGATTGTCAGTAGCACTCTCACTTAGAAATCACTGTCCTGGAGCCTTACTAACTATAACAGAGTTTTTACCTGACTCCCAGGTAAGGAACTCTCACAAAAATAAGAGTTTTAAGATATTCTTTGGTTGAGTTCCAATCTTCTAAGAAGGAGCTTTATCCAAAATTCCTTTTACAAAAAAGAGAACCATATTGCACAGTTTTGGTTTAAAAACCTTTCTAAAGCCAGGCAAAATAAAATCCACGTTGAAATTTTACATCAAAAGGAGGTATACCTTAGCCTCTTTGTAGTCATTAATGAATAGTTTTAGTACCAAACACTTTAAGTAATGTATAGATGAACAGTACACTCAAGGCTGTATACCAAATGATATACAAATTATCCTACTTTTATGTTATCTTTCTTAAATTAAGTCTAAGTTTACAGTTTAAATCTATTCATGCTTCATGTAAACTCTCCCAATACATTTTCCATACATTTTAAAATGGACATCTCACAAGCATTCTTACTAAAGACTTTAGACATGTAAAACAAATTCAATATTCTAAATAAAATAAGTAGTCCAACAAAACATTATAGAGAAATATATAGAACAAAAACACACAAACATGAACATTTTGTTCCAAAAGAATCAGTGTGAAATAATAAAAATTCTTAGGGGAAAAAAAAACCAGGAGTCTAGACAAACACCGTATAACTTCTTCAAAGTAAACAAAAAGTTTAAAATGGCTATATCCGAACTAATGTGCCAACAGTAGATAGACTGAAAGCAAGCAAGCAAAACGAATTTTCCTTAAAAGACTTCTGTCAAGAGGAGAATTAGAAGGCGAACCAAAAGCTAAGGCAAACAATATAGATCTCAAGTTGCACAGATTTTACTAATACAGACACAAGTAAGACATTTTGTGACGCTTATCAATGACTAATGTATTTACTAACTTAGAAAGTGTTTAAAGCTTTTCTACAACAGTACAAAGGTTATAAACGCTGTATTAGGGACTGGTGAAGTTTTAGTGAGCCTAGGCTTCAATGCATTTGTAAATGCAGTTTTCAGAAATAAATGCCTCACACTGAATATTTTTTGCACATGGTGTAATAGAAAGTTGTTCATCAACAGAACTCTGTTTGTCCCAGATATTTTAAAGCAGAGCACACACAAAAGAAACAACACTTTTGACATGTTGTATTTTTAAAAGCCCAGTAGTGTATCAAAGCACTAAAAACAATGAACTGCCAACCTGATAAAGTGAATTCACTTTTCGATAAAATGTCAAAATATATGTTTTACTTTTTAAAAGTTTTGACTTTCCCCACTTTGTAGAGACAAAAAGTCGACTGGTTCAATATCAAACTGAAGATGTATGTATTTGAGGACAACCCTTTTAAGCTAATCCAATCTTCTTTCAACACTACATTTCCCTAATCATTCACCCCAGACATATATGACATGTATATCAGCGAACAATACACTCTAAATATACAGCAGTCTGAAGAACAGGTGCAACACTATTTAGATGCATGCTTTTTTCCTTCTAAGCCTCAATTTGCCTTGGAAAGTGATTTTAAAATAAACACAAACATCCGAAAAAGTTGAACAATCCTTTTAAAAAGATGTAGCTGTTCTGAAATCCAAGACATAAGCCCTTAAACTACCAACATCTTCCAAAAGTTAGGTGAACCAATATCTCAAAAGTTTCACCTTAAGACCGAGTCCGGCTGAATTATGAAGGCTCCTAAGGATATTTAACACTGCTGCCCCTGTGCGAGCTGGTAACAGGAAACAAATACGTTTTACTCCAAGCTAACATTAAATCTTTTCTCAATCGTTTCCTGAAGACGGCACAGATAGTCTGGTTTGGCTTTTTGTGTGTAAAGACGGGAATGGAGGAGAGGAAGGCCTGATGAAGGGTACTCTAAAAGAAAAAGTCAGTACAGAGCAGCGTTGATGAGTCAGTCACTAAGGAACTCAAAGGGAATCGAAGTGAATAAGGAAGCATCCCAGGTAAAAAGGTACTTAAAAGTTGGCGGTAGGAAATGAAAACTTCACAGGTCAGCCGCAAGCCATTGTGCGCGGCAGCAGCCCTGGAAAGAAGCGTGGCTGTCAAAGAGTAAGGGCTCCCAACTCCGGGGGAGGGGGGCAGTCACGCCAAATCGGAAACAGGGGGGTGATCCGGGAAAAGGTGGTAAAATCCCCAACCCAGTCCCTCTCCTCGGGTTCTCCATCTTAAGAGGCACAAACAGGAGCCAGCGCAGTGCCCGACAGCCCCACGCCGGATTCTCCCACAGAGAGGAACTCGGCCCCAAACCCCGGAGGCCCGCGCAGAACGCCTCCGGAGGAGCCCCCGCAGACGCCATACTAAAAGCCAAAATGGCTGCCCCAAGGAAGCCCGCACCGCGCAGCCAGTGAGGTCTGGGTAACAAGCTTCTGCGGGAAAGGGGGAGGGGGGGTTCTAGGAAGAGCCGTCTCCAGGACTATCGCCCCCCGAGCTGCACAGGTAGGTTCCTCTCGGTCTCCCAAGGCCTNCATTCGTCTGCTGACGGACATCTAGATTGCTTCCATGTCCTGGCTATTCTAAATAGTTCATAGCAGAATCTTTCGATGGAAATAAAAAGTAAGAGCATTGTGAAGACAAAATCCTAGATGAGTGGCTAAAAATGTTTTTCTCGGTTGTTTGCGTGAATATAATATAGACATAAAAGACAAAGTTAATCTTTTTAAGTACCATAGTATGTGTTTTTATGTGCTTAGGTTGCCAGGAAACATTCTTAATGAACTAGTAAGCTTCTAAAAGTTAATGTAACTAATAATTATTTGGTTTAAAAATAGGAAAAAAATATTTAACAACCTAAGAGAAAAGATTCATTAATTACAGCTGTGCCAGGAAATCACATATAAAATTCACTGCATTAATTTTATTTTCTTCTCTACTACCAATAAAATTTTCACGACCATTTAGAGTGTAATTTCAGAGAGATAAAGTGATACATCTTGCTTTGTCATGTCTGCTTTACTGCTATTATTGTTTAATGGAAAGCAGATTGGACTTCTTACCCTTGCTACCATATTTTATTTATATATGAAATAAGGTCTGAGATCACAGCATTAAGAACTATCTCTCCATTTTATAGCAACTAACATATAACTTGCTTATTCAATCTTGTTCTTTTTCAAGGGGCCTCATAGCAGGTAAAAAGTTTACAAACACTATACTGCCTCAACACCTATTATACACCAAAAGCAATTTGTGAGATGTGGCTGACCTCTCTTATACTAGCATCAAAAGAAGAGGACTATACCCACTAACATTTCCTGATTGTACATTAAGCTTAAGTAAAGACTGGGTTTATATTTTTCCTCCTTACCCACCTTCAAAACAACAAACTTTCTTCTATTACCCATCATGTTAAGTGGCACTGCATTCAAACCTGCAGCCTGACGGTCATTCATTCTAGTAGCTTCCAATCCCTTTCTAAGTATTATCTTTTATCTATCCCATTATCTTCATACATGTCTTAGTTTAAACCTTTCCACCTCTACTCTTTACCCACTTTCTACTACCACTGATGTTTGAGTGATCTTCAAAAGGTAGGTCTGATCCTGTCATTCCCTGGTTACACTGTATTAATGATGACCAGATTTAGAATAAAGCCCAAATTTTAGCATAGCATATAAAAGTCCATCTTATTGCCTAATCTACNCTTTCTACTACCACTGATGTCTGAGTGATCTTCAAAAGGTAGGTCTGATCCTGTCATTCCCTGGTTACACTGTATTAATGATGACCAGATTTAGAATAAAGCCCAAATTTTAGCATAGCATATAAAAGTCCATCTTATTGCCTAATCTACCATCACACCAGCATAGTACCCCATTCTTCTCTCCAGCTAAACTGCACCATTTTGAGTTCAGAAAATGTATTATGCTGTTTCATTTCCAAGAATTTAATACAAGCTATACCCAACTGGCTTTCCTTCCCTTCTTCCTTCAAAACTCAAATATTTCCTCCTCCAAGAAGCTTATTATTTAGAGACCCTATGTTAGTAATAGTATCCCATGCTGAACTCCTAATACTCACTACATTTATTTATTTTATTTTTTAAAATTAATTTAATTGGAAGCTAATTACTTTTCAATATTGTGGTGGTTTTTGCTATACATTGACATGAATCAGCCATGAGTGTACATGTGTCCCCCATCCTGAACATCCCTCCCATCTCCCTCCTCATCCCATTCCTCTGGGTTGTCCCAGTGCACTGGCTTTGAGTGCCCTGTTTCATGCATGGAACTTGGACTGGTCATCTGTTTTACATATGATAATATACATGTTTCAGTGCAATTCTCTCAAATCAGCCCACCCTCGCCTTCCCCCTCAGAGTCCAAAAGTCCATTCTTTGTGTCTCTTTTGCAGTCTCGCATATAGGGTCATCGTTACCATCTTTCTAAATTCCATATATATATGCATTAATATACTATATTGATGTTTTTCTTTTTTACTTACTTCACTGTGTATAATAGGCTTCAGTTTCATCCACCTGATTAGAACTGATTCAAATGCATTCTTTTAAATAGCTGAATAATATTCCATTGTATATATGTACCATAGCTTATCCATTTGTCTGCCGATGGACATCTAAGTTGCTTCCATGTCCTAGCTATTGTAAACAGTGCTTTGATGAACCTTGGGGTACATGTGTCTCTTTCAATTGTGGTTTCCACAGTGTATATGCCCAGCAGTGGGATTACTGGGTCATATGGCAGTTCTGTTTCCAGTTTTTTAAGGAATCTCCACACTGTTCTCCATAGTGGCTGTACTAGTTTGCATTCCCACCAACAGTGTAAGAGGGTTCCCTTTTCTCCACACCCTCTCCAGCATTTATTGTTTGTAGACTTTTTGATGGCAGCCATTCTGACTGGCGTGAGATGGTACCTCACTGTGGTTTTGATTTGCATTTCTCTGATAATGAGTGATGTTGAGCATCTTTTCATGTGTTAGCTATCTGTATGTCTTTGGAGAAATGTTTGTTTAGTTCTTTGATCCATTTTTTGATTAGGTCGTTTATTTTTCGAGTATTGAGTTGCATGAGCTGTTTGCATATTTTTGAGATTAATTCTTTGTCAGTTGCTTCGTTTGCTATTATTTTCTCCCACTCTGAAGGCTGTCTTTTCACCTTGCTTATAGTTTTCTTCATAGTGCAAAAGCTTTTAAGTTTAATTAGGTCCCATTTGTTTATTTTTGCTTTTATTTCCATTACTCTGAGAGATGGGTCATAGAGGATCTTGCTGTCATTTATGTCACAGAGTGTTTTGCCTATGTGCTTCTCTAGGAGTTTTATAGTGTCTGGTCTTGCATTTAAATTGTGAATCCATTTTGAGTTTATTTTTGCATATGGTGTTAGAAAGTGTTCTAGTTTCATTATTTTATAGATGGTTGACCAGTTTTCCCAGCACCACTTGTTAAAGAGATTGTCTTTTCTCCATTTTGTATTATTGCCTCTTTTGTCAAAGATAAGGTGTCCATAGGTGCGTGGATTTATCTCTGGGCTTTATAATTTGTTCCACTGATCTATATGTCTGTTTTTGTGCCAGTACCATACTGTCTTGATGACTGTAGCTTTGTAGTATAGTCTGAAATCAGGCAGGTTGAGTCCTCCAGTTCCATTCTTTCTCAAGATTGCTTTGACTATTTGAGGGTTTTTTTTGTATTTCTATACAAATTGTGAAGGTATTTGTTCTAGTTTTGTGAAAAATACCATTGGTAGCTTGATAGGGATTGCATTAAATCTATAGATTGCTTTGGGTACTATATTAATTTTCACTATATTCATTCTTCCATCCATGAACATGGTACATTTCTCCATCTATTTGTGTCCTCTTTTATTTCTTTCATCAGTGTTTTATAGTTTTCTACATATATAGGTCTTTAGTTTCTTTAGGTAGATTTATTCCTAAGTATTTTATTATTTTCATCGCAATGGTAAATGGGATTGTTTCCTTAATTTCTGTTTTCCCATTGTTAGTGTATAGGAATGCAAGGAATTTCTGTATTAATTTTATATCCTGCAACATTACCATATTCATTGACTATCTCTAGTAATTTTCTGATAGTGTCTTTAGGGTTTTCTTTGTAGAGGATCATGTCATCTGCAAACAGTGAGAGTTTTACTTCTTTTCCAATCTGGATTCCTTTTATTCTTTTTCTTCTCTGATTGCTGTGGCTAAACTTCCAAAACTATGTTGAATAGTAGTGGTGAGAGTGGGCACCCTTGTCTTATTCCTGACTTTAGGGGAAATGCTTTCAGTTTTTTACCATTGAGGATAATGTTTGCTGTGGGTTTATCACATATGGCTCTTATTATGTTGAGGTATGTTCCTTCTATGCCTGCTTTCTGGGGAGTTTTTATCATAAATGGGTGTTGAATTTTGCCAAAGGCTTTCTCTGCATCTATTGAGATAATCATATGGTTTTTATCCTTCAGTTTGTTAATGTACATTGTATTTAAGTTGTCTGTATATGTATTCCTCAGTAACACTCATACTAAACACTGTGAAAGCAAGACCTGTGCCTACCAGGTACTATAAATCTTTGCTTTTGTATTTTTTTTTTTTTTAATTTCTGAATTGGCTGCTATTTTTCAGATACTCTTGTTAGTCCTTGGTGATCCACTGAGAATCAGACAGGCATAATCTCTGCCTTCACAGACTTTCATTACTTAGCACCAAGCTCTCTCACTTTCTCAAACTCTTGTCCAGATCTATCTTAAAACTGTCTCTTGTGCTCTCTATTTGAAGAATTCCAGTTGAACTTCTCTACATTCACTTTGTCTATGGTTTCATAAATATCCAACAATGCAATCCTAAACCATATTCTTCCCAGATCATAGTCATTTGTCTGCAGATTGTAACCTCCTGGAGGGGCAGGACCTATGCCTCTATGCCTCTGTTGTTGGAAATGGTACCCCCAGTACCTGGCACAGTGAAATCTCCAATAAATGTTTGATGAATAACGTAAATTCAGACTGGACTTAACGTAAATATTTTTTCTTCACCTCAATCATTTTTATCAGTTTTTGCTACCATTGTACCAATTGTCTCTTGAGGTTCAATGACCAAAACTGTCCTGAGTACTAATAGTAAAAGGCACCAAAATCATCTCCTCTTTGAGGAAAATATATTTTACACCATTGATATTGTGCTTTGTGTACATGACTCGTGTGGACACTCTGCAGCAAGCTCCTAGAATCTTGACGTCTGTAGGTAATAAGCTTTCCCAAGCTCACCTACAACCTACCTGACTGGAATGTCCTCCCTAAACAGTGACTGAGTCATTTCCTGTCTTCAGTATCAACCTTTGAAACTTGCTATTTGTTGTATCATTTCGTCAGTCTTGATCATCTCTCCTCTCACTCCCATTGATTCTCCCAGTTTCAGTATACAGCTGCTGATGTTCAAGAATGGCTGCCTATTTATGTCTTTAATCGATTTTGAATTTTAAAGGTCTTTTTTCCCCATTAACTAATCTTAAGACACCTGTGTGCTTATTACATCTGACCCAAAAGAGACTTGTCATATTAATATTTCATGTGCATATATCAGCAAAAGTATGTTAAGTAATTCTGGCTTTTAAAAAAGTCAGAGTGACTTACACTCAGATACCTTCTCCCTAATTACTGCAATACTTGATGTACAAAGTGTTTTGACCCTGACTTGGAGAAATGTTTAACCTCCTGTAATTACTCACCTGAACATCCAGTTTCATGCCTTGCTGACTATGTACCTGATGTCCCTCTAAACAGAGAGCTCAGACTAGTTCACAGTCACTGGTCTAGTCATCTTTTTCCATCATCTGGAAAGATCGTGACAATATTCTTATCTCCATGAAGAGAGAAAGTGGAAATAAGAGTTCTGGGTCACTTCCACAGCTCTTGGTAGAATAGGAAGTGTTTCTAATCTTAGATCAGTGAGTGTACATGTTTATTTGAAAAAGTAAAGTTTTCTTTCACAATTCTGCCTCTTCCTGTCTTGTCAGTGGGTTCAGTATTTACTATCTCTGGCTCACAAATTATTTGCACTTTTGAAACCACTTTTAAGGTAGTTTGGGGATGATTCAGTCACTTGGGAAAATTGTGTAGTAGTTACATTTATAAATATAGACAACAAACCAATATTAGAGCCCAGAGAAAGATCTTTGAGAAAAAAGTTGACATGTGTTCCAAAACCAAAGGAGCAAACTGTGCAATGCACAAGTAACAGAAAAAGAAGGCAGCTTTGACCTGCACCACGGTTTAACCTGCATAATAAGTTCAGGTACCTACTTCTCATTAAAGCTGCTGCCTGTGGCTAGGAAAAGTATAAAAATATATGCACAATACCTGAACTATTCAGATAGTGTATTGTTTGGAAAAGAAAAGGCAAAGCACCTTCACAGATTATAGAAAGATAGGCACCAAAACCTTTAGGAAATTCAGCATGCTATAGAAAATTCCAATCCAAGTTCATTCCTGAATTGTCTCCCGGGTAACATGAGACAGAAGGCGGTAGGCTGTGATAATAGTGTATAATAGCTAACTCATAGAGATGTCAAAACTGAAGGGAAAAAAAAGGATTGCCAAGAACCCAGTTCCTCCTGAATGTTGGCTTAAAATGAACGACGAGGTCTGTAAACATTAGAACCAAATGACTGGAAAATGTGACAATGGGACATTGCCAAAACTTTCCTCGATAATAATTTAACAACCTTGGAAATGTGGTTTGTCTCCTGTGGCAGCAGCGGGGAGAAGTTTCAGAAGAATGGTACCAGACACGGACACCTTGCCTGGGCAATCACTGCTGAAGATAGTGTTTTCTTTGGAAAATAATTTAAATTTGGCAAACATTCACAGAAACTTTTTCTTTATAACAACACATTTTTAAAGATGGTAACCTCTAGTTTTGTCTATTAATAGACCAACCTAAAGTACATGACAATTATCCTACAAAAAAAGATTCGAGAATTCCTTNCCAGAGATTCAGAGAACAGCAAGGAGAGATAAGAAGGCCTTCTCCAATGAACAATGGAAAGAACTAGAGTGAGAAAGACTAGAGATTTCTTAAAGAAAATTGGAGAGAGCAACGGAACATTTCATATAAAGGTACAATAAAGGACAGAAACAGTAAGGACCTAATGGAGGCAAAAGAGATTAATAAGGGTGGTAAGAATACACAGAAGAACTATATAAAAAGAGGTCTTAATGACCAGGATAACCATGATGGTGTAGCCACTCACCTAGGGCCTGACATCCTGGAGTGTAAAGTCAAGTGGGCCTTAGGAAGCATCACTATAAACAAAGCTAGTGTAGGTGGTGGAATTCCAGCTGAGCTATATAAAATCCTAAAAGATGATGCTGTTCAAGTGCTACACTCAGTGAAAGAAAGAGAAAGTTGTTCAGTGTGTCTGACTCTTTGTGACCCCATGGACATACAGTGGCATGAAATTTTCCAGATCAAAATACTGGAGTAGGTAGCCCTTCCCTTCTCCTGAGGATCTTCCCAATCCACAGATCAAACCAAGGTCTCCTGCACTGCAAGCAGATTCTTTATCAGCTGAGCCACCAGGGAAGCACAAGAGTACTGGAATGGGTAGCCTATCCCNCTCCTGCCAATGCAGGAGACCTGGGTTCAGTTCCTAGGTTGGAAAGATCCCCTGAAGAAGGAAATGGCAACCCACTCCAGTATTCTTGCCTGGAAAATTGTATAGACAGGAGAGCCCGGTGGGCTACAGTCCATGGGATCACAAAGAGTTGGATACGACTAAGTGACTGAACTCGCACGCAGGCACTCATGCATACTTATTTTATACTTTGTTATTTGCTATTCACATCTTTCTAGTTTTGGCTATTGGAAGCTCTTCCACATTGTCTGATGTATCAGTCTGTCTCTTCTTAGCAATATAATTTTTTTTTATGTGATATAATTCACATAGCATAAAGATCATCCATTTAAAGTATATTATTCAATTCTTTTAATATACTCATATATTTGTGCAACCATCACCATGACCCCACATTTTTCAGAACTCACCCTTCAAGCCTGCATCCCCTGGCAACCCTTTATCTACTTCCTGTCTCTGTAGATTTGCCTGTTCTGGACGTTTCATATAAATAGACTGTGTCCTCTTTGTGGCAGCTTCTTTCAGTTTAGCACAGTGTTTTTAAGGTTCTTCTGTTTAGTATCTTTTTATTTTTTTTTTTGTTGTTGTTGTTTGTTTTATTTCTTATTGTTTTTGCATGGTTTCTGTCTGGCCTTTTTAATCTTTATTCAGATGTTCCTTCTACATAGTTTTAATCATATGGATATAAATTTGGTGGTGTGCTTTTGTGACTTGACATTATGTTGTCCATATTTTCCCATTCATCTCATAATCTGCATATTTATTTTAATGGTAAAAGGACACCAAGTTGGTATTCATTTAACTTGATTCTTAGTTTGTAGTATCTGGGCTTGTTTCATTTTTCACTACTGTCAATGATATTGCTTTAAACTTTTTCATGCCATATGGATTTTTAATTATACCTTAGGAGAGATCCCCAAGACTAAAATGCTTGAGTTGAAAAGTAGAATCATTTTCATGATTCTTTTTGGTACATTCTACCAGGTTACATTATAGAAAACTTACAACAAATTAATTGTGGTGGTGTTCAGTTGCCAAGTCATGGCCAACTCTTTGTGACCCCATGGACTGCAGCACGCCAGGCCTCCCTGTCCATCACAACTCCCGGAGTTTGCTCAAACTCATGTCCATTGAGTTAGTGATGCCATCCAACCATTTTATCCCCTGTTGTCCCCTTCTCTTCTTTCCTGTAATCTTTACCAGCATCAAGGTCTTTTCCAATTAATAACAAATTTAATAAGAGATCACATATAATATATATATACACACACACACACGTATCTGTCTCCTTATATAACCTTATCAGCACTTTTTTCTAATTTAACACATATAAAGGAAGGAAATGAAAGAAGTCAGCGTGCTAAATATTTTACAAGAACTTTATTATTACTTCATTTAATCCTTGCCGCCACTTTGTAAGTTAGTTATTGTTCTTAGTTGACAGTGCAAGGACTGAGTGCCAAAGGCCCTTGGAGTTATAGCCAAAGGGCAGATACCAAAGATCAAGTGGTAGAAGATTATACACACTCAAACCATTTCATTAAGAACTGAGCCCAGAGCAGGGAGGGGAGCCAAGGCACCGGACCAATGGGACAAAGACCCAGGAAGGCCTAAGCTAGACTGGTTCAACAGGAAGTCTCTCTCTCTTTTTTTTTTTTTTTTTTGGCTGTGCTGGGTCTTCCTTGCTGTGCACAGGCTCTCTAAATGCAGTGAGTGAGGGCTACTCTTTGTTGCTTGCAGTGCACCAGCTTCTCATTGCAGTGTCTTCTCTTGTGTGGAGCATGAGCTGTAGATGCGGGGGCTTCCCTAGTTGCAGCTGGTGGGCTCTGGAGCATGGACTCAGTAGTTGCTCCATGGCATGTGGGATCTTCATGGACCTGGGATCCTACCCATGTCCCTTGCATTGACGGGCAGATTCTTATCCACTGTACCTACAGGAAAGTTCAACAGGAAGTCCTTTTGATGCATTCAAAAATACATCTCTTGGACTTCCCTGTGGTCCAGTAGTTAAGAATCTGCCTGCCAATGCAGGGGACACGGGTTCAATCCCTGATCAGGGAACATCCCACATGCCATGGGGAGATCTGAATAAAGTATAAACTTCAGCTAATAATAATGTATCAATTTCATTAATTGTAACAGAAGAAAGTTACGACCAACCTAGACAGCATATTAAAAGGCAGAGACATTACTTTGCCAACAAAGGTCTATCTTGTCAAGGATTTTCTAGTAGTCATGTATGGATGGACTATAAAGAAAGCTGAGCACCGAAGAATTGATGCTTTTGAACTGTGGTGTTGAAGAAGACTCTTGAGAGTCCCTTGGACTGCAAAGAGATCCAATCAGTCCATCCTAAAGGAGATCAGTCCTGGGTGTTCACTGGAAGGACTGATGTTGAAGCTGAAACTCCAATACTTTGGCCACTTGATGTGAAGAGCTGACTCATTTGAAAAGACTCTGATGCTGGCAAAGATTGAAGACTGGAAGAGAAGGGGATGACAAAGGATGAGAAGGTTGGATGGCATCACCGACTCAATGGACATGAGTTTGGGTAGACTCTGGGAGTTGGTAATGGACAGGGAGGCTTGGCATGCTGCAGACCATGGGTTCGCAAAGAGTCGGACATGAATGAGTGACTGAACTGAACTGAACTGATGTACATTATTAACTAAAATGTTGATAATAGGGGAAACTGTGGAGATATGAGAACCCTATATGTTGAAATTTTTTCTGTGAATCTAAAGCTGTTATAAAAAATAAAAATCTATGGAACTGAAAGATATCAGGGGGCCACAGCTAGCACTTTTTTCCTCAATATTTTATTATGATGATTTTCAAATATACTGAAAAGTTGAAAAGATTTTCACAGTGATTTCTCATATACTTGCCACTCCATTCTACCATTAATGTTTTACTATTTCATCCATCCCTCAGTATGTATGGGGGATTGGTTCCAAGGCTCCCACACATACCAAAATCTGTGAATGCTCAAGTTCCATATGTAAAATGGTGTCATGTTTGCATACAGCCTACACACATCCTTCGTATACTTTAAAATAATTTAAACTAATCTAGAAGTAACTCTAAATTACTGATAATACCTGGTACAATGTAAATAGTTGCCACTGCACAGCATATTCAAGTTAATGGAATTTTTTTCCCAAATACTTTCAGTCTGTGGTTGGTTGAATATGTGGATACAGAACCCACAGATCTAGAGGGCCAACTGTACTTACTTTATCACACACCTAATTGTCTATCTATCTATCTACCCATCCATTAATTTATCTTAATTTTTTGGTGTAAATTATAGGGAGTTTCCTGGTGGCCTCGTGGTTAGGATTGTGGGCTTTCTCTACAGTAGCCCGGGTTCAATCCCTGGTCAGGGAACCGAGATCCCTCAAGCCACACAGCATGCCCCCCAAATATAGACATCAGTACATTTCCCCCAAATACCTCAGCATATGTATCATTACCTAGAGTATTAGTTTCTTTTTATGTTAAATTTGCATATAATAAAAGGGTAAGTCTTTACATTTGGTGAGTTTTGAAAAAAATCCATGTCTATGTAATCCAAACTTCCCCACAACTGCATTTTTTTACACAATGAAATGTCATAGAAGATACTAGAATACAGTCCACAAAGTGTGAGCAAGTATTGTTTTATGAACTTCTGCTCAAATATGTATGTACCCATATATGTAAAATATGTCACAATGTAAAATATATCACAAGAAAATGAAACTCATTGGTCTGGTAGGGGAACTCAGAATGTAATTGAATAGTGACTATTTAGGGTGACAGATTTTGTAAAATGCAATGATGGTTTAAAAGAAAAGATAGCCAACATTTTGTGGTTAGAAAGAGAGATTGGGATAGCCGGGAAAGTCTTGTCTCAGGAAAAGGTGATATATTATCATAATGATGTGGGCCCACACTTACGTAGCACTCACTTGATGCCAACTGCCAAACACTGTTCCGAGAATTACATATACTAACTACTGCTCACAGCCCAGAAGGTCTAATAGTGTTAATATTATTCCCATTGTACTTCAGATTGAGTACAGGAAGATTAAGTAATTTGCCCAGAATCACAAGGCTAATAATAAGTAGGAGAGCCAATCAAGTTCTGTCTAGTTAGTTCATGCTTTTGACTATTATATTCTGTGAATGCTATATAATTTTTTTGGGTGGAAATTGGCTTTTTAACTTGAGAGATTTTATTTCAGTCACTTTCATGGAGCCAGAAAAAAGTTTTTGTCTGATATTACCTGAGTATGTGTGTATGTGTGTGTTTTACAATATTGTGATTCTGGGCTACATAAAAAGCATTTAGAGCTCGAAAGGATGTTGTTGTTCAGTTGTGAAGTTTCATGTCTGACTCTGCAACCCCATGGCTGTAGCCTGCCAGACTCCTCTGTCCATGGGGTTCTCCAGGTAAGAATACTGGAATGGGTTACCATTTCCTTCTCCAGGAGAGCCATCTTCAAATATCATCTTCGTTTTTAGAAACTTCCTGCTCTACTGTTTTCAAGTAGTGAATTGTTTGGTATTTTCCAAATTAATTGTACAGCAGCTTTAGAAAAGATAATGTTGAGTTGATCATTCCCACAGCTACCCAAAGTTGATGCCTATTAAGCTTAAATGAACATTTAATTACACTAATACACTGAGTGAGGCAGAGGCAACGTGATAAATAAAAGGTAGCGTTATGAGTCAAGAGAGCCGAATTCAGGACTTCACTCTACATCTCAGGTTACTGGTTTTCCCATAAAGGGAGTGCACATCAGAGATGACAGATACAAGGGGCGTATGCTGCCACACCCTGCTTCATAACCTACAGCTGACATCACTAATTATTCATGACATCGTTTTGTTCAGAACCTGAAAACAGCTTCAGAATCCTTCCCAACACAGTGCTCGAAGCACTTAGTACAGTTAATCACAGTTGGCACCCAAGTTGAAATATGTTTATCATCTTTGGATATGACAACTATAAAGATTCTTCCAGTTCTAACTCCCAGAAATATAAAAACTGTGCTCAATTCAATATTTACTTCCATCCTTCCAGTCTGTCTTCTCTCTAAGCATTAAGCTTACATCATGTAGGGGGCTCGTATTCTGCTGTGACTCTACCAACCTCCCTAACCTTGGGCTGTAGGCATCCTAGCACCCTCTGTGTAATGTCTTTCCCAGTAAAGTTTCCTTTCTTTTTTCTTCCTTGATTTTTCATGTACATCCACACAAGTTCTTGGGTGTAGAATCTCGTAACTTCTTGGCAGTCAAAACCTCTTCCCCAGTGTTGTTGAATGCAAAGATTATTAAGAGAGGAAGTTCATACCTGCTCCCTGACCACTCCCAGGACTTGTCGAAGCAGATTCCTGCTTATTGCCCTACCCTGGTTTCATAGTTGTTTAATCTCCCTCCTCCCTCATAATTAGTAACCAGGGTAGGTGCTTAAGTCATTCATCTTCAGTTCTCAAACATGTACCTGTCTCCGAGTCTCTGCAATGTATATTTTGGTGTTGCATATTTTATAATACAAATAGTTTACAGTTTTGCATGTCCACTTTATTAACAGTGTGTTATCCTACAGTTGTAAATTGTGTAATTGTTTATGAGCGTGCAAAAAAAAAATTGATGTATTCCAGTATTTAAATGCCTTCAGCTACTATTTTCAAAACTTGTGTGCTAATGAGTGTCAGTTCAGTGCGTCCTGGTTGGTCACCCTTCCTCTTGAAGTCAGTGGGAAGGAATGCTGTGCTTACAAGGTAGAAACCAATTTGATCCCTTGGTGTAGCATCTTAGTGGGGTCATTTTACATCTCATTTTACCGCTTAATGCAGCTAGGGCATTTAAAGGCGAAGGTTTGGTCGTGAGTACCTTTGAGACAATTTTTTTTTTTTTTTGGTCATTTACCCGGCAGTTGGAATTCAGGGTATATTTCTAACTTTCGTAAAGATGGTTTTAAAATAACTTTGCTGAAAGGGAGTAAAAGAAAGGATGGTAATCTTAATTTATTAGCCATCTGCCATAATTGACTGGCAGTCATTTGTAAGGAGAATAAAAGCAGCACTTGCTGCCGCGTGATTAAATAACACAGAGGCTGTTGCAATCCCACCTGCAGTAGTGAGTCTGTCTTCCTGGAAAAGAGAGTGAATGACCGCAGGCCTCCCCCATGGCCCTGCTGGCAAGTTCCCAGCTGAGCTGGTCTAGATGGCATCCTGTTCTAGGTGAATGCAGCAGCCCCAAGCTTTGCCAGCCTGGATCCGGTTCTAACCCGCTCTTAATGTTTGGAATTGTTTTGAGATAACCACCTGTGTGACAGGGTTTAGGATACGAGAGATGAGCTGGGAGGGCAAAAATATAATATAAAACTTAGTTCAAATATTATAATCTGTTGCAACTCTTCTGTAAAATTATTCCAACTTTTAAAATTTCACTTAAGTACTAACTATGCTTAACCTTAATCTTTTGCACTGATTTTCAAAGATATTGCAAAATGTGAATATGATACTATAGTATTGGCTTTAGATGAGACAGCTCTGATGCTCATGATGAAAGAACTGGCCATCGGTCAATATTGTGTGACTTCACTGATTATGTGGAAAACTAGTTAAGTATAAGAACAATGAACATGAGCTGCATTATAGCTGAGTTGGAAATAAAACTGCAAGCATGAACCACTAGGAGTAGGGTGTTAGGGGTCTGTCTTGTCCTCTGAGCTGTGTCTCATCCCTGACACACAGTCATCCTGGGATACTGGGCGGCATAACATCCATAGAATTCAATTTGCTTGTCCTTGAAATGGAAATAACAGAAGTCCGTGCTACCATCCATGGGGTCGCAGAGTCGGACACGACTGAGCGAATTCACTTCACTTCACTTCACTGCTGCAGAAAATTGTGAGAACTAAGTAATGTATGTAAACTGCTCAGTATAGGACCTTGTAGGACTTGTTGTAGGGCCTTGTTTGAGGACTTTGACAAATAATTGATGTTACTGTGGCTCCCAACACTAACAAAAGAGGAACTTCAGTACAGATCCTGTCTCTACGGTCCATAGAATAAAGGTCATATTCCTTAGCATCACTTCTAAAGCCAATTTTATCTTATGTGAGCGGCTCAGCTTCCTATGACCATTCTTCCTGCCNGATACGAGAGATGAGCTGGGAGGGCAAAAATATAATATAAAACTTAGTTCAAATATTATAATCTGTTGCAACTCTTCTGTAAAATTATTCCAACTTTTAAAATTTCACTTAAGTACTAACTATGCTTAACCTTAATCTTTTGCACTGATTTTCAAAGATATTGCAAAATGTGAATATGATACTATAGTATTGGCTTTAGATGAGACAGCTCTGATGCTCATGATGAAAGAACTGGCCATCGGTCAATATTGTGTGACTTCACTGATTATGTGGAAAACTAGTTAAGTATAAGAACAATGAACATGAGCTGCATTATAGCTGAGTTGGAAATAAAACTGCAAGCATGAACCACTAGGAGTAGGGTGTTAGGGGTCTGTCTTGTCCTCTGAGCTGTGTCTCATCCCTGACACACAGTCATCCTGGGATACTGGGCGGCATAACATCCATAGAATTCAATTTGCTTGTCCTTGAAATGGAAATAACAGAAGTCCGTGCTACCATCCATGGGGTCGCAGAGTCGGACACGACTGAGCGAATTCACTTCACTTCACTTCACTGCTGCAGAAAATTGTGAGAACTAAGTAATGTATGTAAACTGCTCAGTATAGGACCTTGTAGGACTTGTTGTAGGGCCTTGTTTGAGGACTTTGACAAATAATTGATGTTACTGTGGCTCCCAACACTAACAAAAGAGGAACTTCAGTACAGATCCTGTCTCTACGGTCCATAGAATAAAGGTCATATTCCTTAGCATCACTTCTAAAGCCAATTTTATCTTATGTGAGCGGCTCAGCTTCCTATGACCATTCTTCCTGCCCCTTGACCTGCAACCAAAGTGAATTCTCCCAAAGCTTTCATTCCCCTAATTTCTGTGCCTCAGAGTCAGCTCCCTCTGGGTCATTCTTCAAGGTCTTGCTTAAATGCCGCTTCTCTGGGAAGCCGTTCCCAACTCTCTGGTGATGCTCCTTGCCCCTCCCTTTTGGGTACCAGAGAAGTTTGCGTGTCCCAGTAAAACTTAGCACTTTGTAATGCTGTTGCTTTCTTACCTGCCCAGCAGCTCTGCTAGGTGTCATGATTGGAAGATCAGAAATCATTACTTCTTCATCTCCATAATCTCCTTCTGGTGCTTGACACGTAGTTGGCACCAAGAAGATTGATGAAACAATGGAATGAATATGAGTAGAAGTGCTGTGGATCCTCAAAAATGTTTTTGGAGGATAACTAATGAAAATTTATCTTTATTTATTAAAACCTCATTTAGTTCACAGGAGTAAAGACCAATGTTATCAGAAGACATTTTACTTCTGGTTTATCTGTGGAACACATTTAATACGATTCTTGAGAAATTTGACCTTGTCTTTCTGTTGTTCTTTTTGTTCTTCAGGTTCTGGTTACAGCCACCCCTTGCCCTATCTTTTGAATTATACTTGGAAAAATAGTGGCCAGAGGGGAAAAAAAATGATAAAATTTTTCCTCATGGTGAATAAACAAGGGCAGACCCGACTTTCTAAGTACTATGAACATGTGGAGATTAATAAGCGTACGCTTCTGGAAACAGAAGTCATAAAGAGCTGTCTCTCTCGATCCAATGAACAAGTAAGTCTGATTCTCTCTTTCATCTCTGCATCCAACTCAGTGTGGCAGATTTGTTATTACTGAGTCTCAAGGGCCATCATTTTCTTTGAACCCCATTCTTTCAATAACTATTAGGGAAAATAACAAATGAAGTGAAATGAAGACTGGTGCACAGCTCTCTTTACATCCCCTTAAGGAAAATAAAAGCAAAGAAAACCAGGGAAAGTCTTGGGTTCATATTTAGGTCAGCATATTTGTCTCATTGCACTATGGAAGTGGCAAATTTACTCCTGCTAATAGACATACCTTCTTTTTTGTTCGTGAGAACTGAGCCCTTGGAACTCTCAGGAGTGCCTGTAGCAGATGGCTTTCTTTAAGGCAAAAGATGAGGTCAAATGACCAGGATAGAGGGAGACACTCAAGACCCACTTTGTGCCAGAGGATAATAACATGATTCTCATGTGGAGTGGGGTGTTTTTTATTCTGCTTATCATTTTTATAAATTTACCACCAAGATAAAACTGGAACAAGTAATTTAAAAACAAAACAAACTTGATTTGAACTTGTCTTGTTATATAGATGAGAGAAATGAAAGTTAGCAAATGCATGTGAAATAACTAATCGATCTATTCTGCCAAAATTGAGGTTAAATTGAATCATTAAAAAAATACTAAATGGGAATTTTAAAAACTGAGTCTACTTTTACAAGGGATTTTAATTGGAGAATTACTTAGTCCAGGCCCTAAACTTGGAATCCTTTGGAAATCATGGAGCAAACTAAGGCAAAATCAGAAAACCTATATAAATCACTCATTAATTTGCCATTTCTCCATTTCACTGACTATGTAGAAAGGCTGCTTGTAGGAACCACTGTAAGTCATAAAATATTAAGGTACGTCAGTGCTCAGAAGGGACGCATCGACATTGTGTTTCCCTTGGCTTCTAAATTGATTTTCCAGTCGGAACATCTCAGAGTCCTCTTTGAATTACTGCTTTGGCCTGCCATGGCACACACTACTTTAAGTAGTTGTCAAAAGGAAATCGAAACTATTAAAGAACTGTGTTAATAGCCATAGACTTTAAGTAAGGGTAAACAGACTGAAGAAGCATTTCTGTTTGAATCTTTCTACAGAATGCAGGCACTCCACAATTTTGAACATCATTTTCACTGATAGGTTACCCTCTTTGGAATGAGTTAGATATTTTTGAAGCATTCTAAATTGTCTTAGATCTTAAAGGGAACCCAAAGTAACACTCTCAGCTTCATTTTTATTTATCCACAGAGGTGCTTTGATACTTTTTTTTTGAATGTCAGAAACTCCTGAGAGGCTTTGAAAAATGTTCCTCAGTTCTTTCAAATAGGAAGTGATTCCTTGAAAGATCTAACTGAGCAGAAATTATACTGGCTCTGCAGTGAACCTAAAGCTGTAGAATGGTCTTGGATTTAATGGTTTTTATTCTAATTTCAAATAAAAGCCTCAAACCCTTCCATTATATAGATTGTCGAATGGCTTCCCATGGGAAAAATGCCATAATTGAAGCTTGCAGCTTCAGGAATTCCCTGGCAGTGCAGTGGTTAGGCGGAGAAGGTAATGGCACCCCACTCCAATACTCTTGCCTGGAAAATCCCATGGACGGAGGAGCCTGGCAGGCTGCAGTCCATGGTGTCGCTGAGTCAGACATGACTGAGCGACTTCACTTTCACTTTTCACTTTCACACATTGGAGAAGGAAATGGCAACCCACTCCAGTGTTCTTGCCTGGAGAATCCCAGGGACAGTGGAGCCTGGTGTGGTGCCATCTATGGGGTCGCACAGAATCGGACACAACTGAAGCGACTTAACAGCAGCAGCAGCAGCAGCAGTGGTTAGTACTCTTCCCTTTCTCTGCCATGCCCATGGTTTTGATCCATAGGCAGGGAACTAACATCCTGCATGCCACACAGTGTGGTCAAAAAAAAACCTTGAAGCTTCATTCCCAGGTATATCTGAATGTCATAGAGCAACATATCCCAGTGCAAAAAGTGATACAGTTCTTAATCACGTTTGGTCAAGCAAACCCAAAAGTCTAAAGGAAGGGCAACACTGTGCCTTCATCCTGCTTGTTGAATTCCTATCCATCCAGTGTCTTCCTCTCCCTCTATGTCATTAGGGGAGAGATGAATGGGAAGTGAGTTGTTTTCTCCACTGTCGATAGTGGTTAAGTTATATATTAATTCTTATAAAGCACTATTTACAATGGACAATTTTTGTCTAGTTTCTGTCACATAAAAACCATTTTTAAATAATTTTTAAAATGAGCCTGTGCTGTGCTTAGTCACTCAGCTATGTTCTGACTCTTTGCAAATGCATGGACTGTAGCCTGCTGGCTTCTCTGTCCGTGGATTTTATCCAGACAAGATTTCTAGAATGGGTTGCCATGCCCTCCTCCAGGGGATATTTCCAACCCAGGGACCTAACTGCTGTCACTTATGTCTCCTGCACTAGCGGGCAGGTTCTTTACCACTGGTGCCACCTGGGAAGCCCCATGTAACATCTTAGTGTTGTGTATTTCTAGGAATGTGTTGACAGATACTCAGATCAGAACCTAGAATTATGCATGCCATTTTGAAGAAATCCCTGTTAACCTTAAGAATTAATATGTAATTGTGTTTTGTCTAGTGCTCTTTCATTGAATATAAGGACTTTAAGCTGATATACCGGCAGTACGCAGCTCTCTTCATTGTGGTTGGAGTTAATGACACAGAGGTAAGATAATAGAAGAGCTTATGGAAAATATAAGAAAGTTAGGAATAACAGTCTGCTTTTTATTCTTCTTTAAATTGACATTTTATTCCCTATTTACCTCCACGAGCATTATCTTGACTCTGGAAGGATACTGTTTTGTTTGTTTTTTGTTTTAAGGGTATTGGGTTTTGGGGAAAGCTACGTGGAAGAGATAAACTAGGATTTTTCTTGGATTAGATGAGCAGCTTGTGAAGAAGCACGAGACCACAGAATGCCTTCCTGGACCCTAAGCAGTGCCAGTTTCCTGCCCTCATTCTGCATGGCAGAGGGGGGCCACCGAGCCGAGGGTAGAGGCCAGACAGTGGTGGTGTTCAGCCTCGGCTGACGTGACAGAAGCCAGAGCACACGTGACTGCGAATGTGCTGTGCTTACGTCTCCTCAGGCGTAGTTCACCTTTTCAGCAATGTCAGTCTCAGATCAATAGCCCCTTTGGCCATGGAATCCCTGAAGAGGGTGTTTAAGATCTAAAATACTTTGAAATCTCAGTTGATTGTTTTTCACCCATGCATCAAATTTTGAAACAGTTTCCCCATCTTCTACAGATAGAAAAGTGACAACATGAAGACCCTGAAGGAAAAAAAAAACTGGCTTTAGCCATTCATTGGTCTTGAAGTCAGGGAGTAAACCTCAAATTCTAATCACTAGACCCAAGCTAGTTTCTATGCAGCTAGATTCATCACAGACTTCAAAAAATCTTAGAGGTTAAGGTTTTCTACATTTCCCCTATTGATAAACTTNGTCCATTGGAGGCAGGACTACAAGAGAAGAAAGCTGACCCATGGGCCCAGGGGAATGTGTGCAGCTAATCCAGTCTTTGGGAAGGGCAGGCATGGAGGGATAAGAGGGCCATGGGCCTCTCCAGCATGAGTTCCAGTCAGGTTAGGAGCAGTTAGTTAGCAGAAATAGGAACGGTCCCCAAGGGATTGTTCCAAACCATTCACCTGGGAAAGGGATATGAAAGTTCCAGATTAAACAGTTCTGCCTTTGAGACTGTTTTGGCTCTCCCTCGCCTTCGCCATCTGTTTCCTTTACATGTGTTTCTGAATCTTGTAGATACCATATTCACCCCCTACTATTCCTCCTATCCCTCCTCTCCCTCCTTACCAGGTCCCTCTGTCTTTGGTTCCATGCTTCTGGTTCTGTTTACTCAGGAACAGTGGAAGCAGGTTATGAGAAGCAACAGAGAGTTGTGTGTGGAGGGGGGGAACCACAAGAAATGACAGGTTCATTGACCTCAATTCTGACTTTGATATATGTGTTATTTTACATAAGTCTATGTAAACTAAACACACACACACACACACAAATGTCTTTGTTGCTCTCAAATAGGAGTGGGTATGGGAAACCTACTTAACAAAAAAAGACAACACTCCTTTTCAGTGACCTAATTAACAAAAGACCATACAAGGCGTAAAAGTGAACAGAAGACTGTTACAGGGAGAATATATCCAAAACTATGCAGAATCCTCAGGATGATAATCTTCTTTACAGTAGTATTTGATTTTCTGTGGGAAATGTGAACAACTTAGCTCTTTGCAACTAAATCTAATTATATGAGAAATTGAGTTCAAGTATAAAAAAGTTGAGAATACGTTTTTCCCCCCACCCTACTTAAAGAACTTTGCTTAGCGATGATCTTATTAAAAAAAAAAAAATAAGAAAAATAAGAAGACCAGGGACCTGAGAGCAAAATATCGAATCAGAAAGTTTAGTTCCTAGGCAGAGTTCTTGAGTGGAATTGCTTTTGAGGTCCTCTGAATGTATGCTCCTCAGTTTTCTCTTCCTAAAGGAGAACTAGACCACCAGAGTGGCATCAAAATACTAGTGTTTTATGATCCAGAGATCAACATTCCAATATATAAACCAGAAACATTTCAATCACTTTAATTAAAAAATTGATTTCAAGTGGCACAAATATTACTGGGGCCCTACAGTATTCAACTCTAATCCACATTACCCAGAATTCAGACAGGCTCTGAAGTTTCTGGGTTGAGAAAAGATGTGGCTTTATGAATCTGTCCTCTAAGAAGTTATTTTTAGTTCCTGTCAGCTCCAACCTTAGGGTGCCCATGACAGGAAACAAATTTCCTCAAGTCAGATGAGTTCAGTATAACCTGAAGGTTCAGTTCAGTCAGTTCAGTCGCTCAGTCATGTCTGACTCTTTGCGACCCCATGAACTGCAGCACACCAGGCCTCCCTGTCCATCACCAACTCCCGGACTTCACTCAAGCTCATGTCCATCAACTCGGTAATGCCATCCAGCCATCTCATCCTCTGTCATCCCCTTCTCCTGCTGCCCCCAATCCCTCCCAGCATCACAGTCTTTTCCAATGAGTCAACTCTTTGCATGAGGTGGCCAAAGTAAGGGAGTTTCAGCTTTAGCATCATTCCTTTCAAAGAATACCCAGGACTGATCTCCTTTA
>SJYV01036106.1:353590-432903 GCA_006410875.1 Neotragus pygmaeus
CATCCCCTTCTCCTGCTGCCCCCAATCCCTCCCAGCATCACAGTCTTTTCCAATGAGTCAACTCTTTGCATGAGGTGGCCAAAGTAAGGGAGTTTCAGCTTTAGCATCATTCCTTTCAAAGAATACCCAGGACTGATCTCCTTTAGAATGGACTGGTTGGATCTCCCTGCAGTCCAAGGGACTCTCAAGAGTCTTCTCCAACACTACAGTTCAAAAGCATCAATTCTTCAGCACTCAGCTTTCTTCACAGTCCAGCTCTCACATCCATACATGACTACTGGAAAAACCATAGCCTTGACTAGACGGACCTTTGTTGGCAAAGTTATGTCTCTGCTTTTGAATATGCTGTCTAGGTTGATCATAACTTTCCTTCCAAGGAGTGTCTTTTAATTTCATGACTGAAATCACCATCTGCAGTTGGACCCTCTTAAAATAGTCATTATCGCTCATCACATTAATAGACCATCAGCCTATGCCTTTCTTGCTTCCTCCTATCCCAAATGTCAGGGCTGAGGTGTGTTTGCCTGTTTATTGCCATGGACCTTGGCATATAGGGCATTTTTTGGTCCCTGCTCACCTGGCTAGTAGCCCAAATGCCGTCACTCTTGGCTTTGCCAGTGTGTACAAGTTGCTTATGAACTAAATCAAGATATGAACAGCTGGATTCTTATTTTAAAGGCATCACATGATTATAAGAGGAAATCAGCTTTCAGGCTTTTGCCTCACATTGGATTTGGTCTGTGGTTTCCCTGTAGCGTTCCAGAAACTTGCATGATTATTAGGGGTTTGAGCCAGATAGTCAGATAGACAGGCTGTCACAGGCCCAAAGTACAGAATGACCTCATTGAGCAACTCATGTTTCCAGAATGTTGGGAAATTCAGAACTTACTGAAGGATCTTGACCTTGTAATGTAAAGATGTCAATGGTCGATAAGATTCAGCAGTAAATTCTAATCCGAATTTCAAAACATTGGGCTAATTGTTCAAGGGGATATCTGAATTGCTGATCATCATCTTGCCAGAGATGGAGCAGTCTTTCAGAGCAGTTTGCATCAATTCAAACAGACTACATTAAAATGAGATCTCCTTCTATCTGAGCATCACCCTGGATGGACTGACATTTTCAGAGGCACTAGGCCTTAAAACAAGGTCCTACTGTATAGCAGAGAACTAAATTGAGTGTCCTATGATAAAATATTAGGGAAAAGAACATTTAAAAAAGAATATCAGTGTTACATATCTATGTATGAATGTGTATGTATAACTGAATCACTTTGCTCTACAGCAGTAATTAACACATTGTAAGTCAACTATAGTTAAAACCACCACCACCTTGCCGCCAAAAAAGACAACAGGGGGATTCTGTGGGCATTTTTTCATGCAGCCACCTGTGCTGCTGCCTTTTTTCCCACTTCGCTGTCATTCCTGCCTTGTTGTGGCTTCTAAGTTCTGGCTTCTGGGTCTGGTGACCAGGATTAAGTCAAAGGCCTAATATTCCAGTCCCAGGTTAGCCACGGATAAAGCAATCATCCATCTAATTGGAAGACATTATTAATAGGTGTAACACAGCTTTTTTTTTTTCTTTTCTGGGTCACTTAAGGACAGTTCCCGTGGGCTCCTGAAAAACAGTTTATTCTGCGGAAGGACTGTTTTCACAGAGCTTAATGAGGTATTAACACAGAGCCTAACAGAAACTTAAAAGTCATCCACAGTATGGTCTCATTCTCTGTAGATGTACTTCACCAAACGAGTACAATAGCCTTGAACATCTGGAATTACTAGTGCCTCCTTTTACAAAGATTTACTAATTATGAACTCTCCTTGTACATTTAATCACTCCCTGTTGAATGAAGTTTGTCTATTTGAAATAATCTATCAGTTTTTGTTTTTGTTTTTTAAACAGACCAAGATCCTGCTCTTTGGTAATGAAAACCTAAGACAGTAAAGTGTACACTCGAGAAATGTTCAGCCATTGTCATCATCACCCTCAGAGGTTAAAATTCTCTCTTCCAGTTCAATTTCACAAAGGAAAAGTTAGGTACTCAAATGAAGGGGCTCCTGGGGGAAGAATTTCGCTCTTTCTGATTAGCTAGATGTCATGCTGCTGCTGCTGCTAAGGCGCTTCAGTCGTGTCCGACTCTGTGCGACCCCGTAGACAGCAGCCCACCAGGCTCCTCCGTCCATGGGATTTTCCAGGCAAGAGTGCTGGAGTGGGGTGCCATTGCCTTCTCCGAGCTAGATGTCATAGTCTAACAATATTTTCTTCTTCCCCGTGCCCTGTCCTGACTTTCTACCAGGAACATCAGGAAGCTAAGTGGCTCCGTAATTCTCAAATGAGTATTTTCAGAATGCTCCATTTATAAAAGTACTCCCTTGAAAATTGGAATTTTTATCTCCTTGGGAATTAAGTCAACATTGCTTTTCTTTTCTTCATTCATTTCTCCTAGTGATTGTTTTTTCCTTTAGCCTGTCTCATGCTAAGGGTGCTGTGTTGAAAAGGCATTTTTGGGGGTGGAAGTTTGAGGGTAGAGGGAGGATGTATACTCAGCAGCCTTGGGCCTCTCCTGAGAAGTCGAGAAGTAGNCTTGTTTAGATTTTGTGTAGTCCTAAGGGAAACTTTTTGGTCTCTGCTTGACTTTGCGAAGATAAATTCAGGAATAGCACCACTGGGTGGGAAGAAAATGAGAGAGCTCTCCGTTGGCCAATAAACTGTTAAAATTAACTTGAAAACTTTGAATAAAAGTTTTCTGAATGCTATCTTTCTTTAAAAAGTCAAAAGTTTACCAAATGTGTGTACCTAATGAAAAATTCTTTCCGGTTTCTAAAAACCTGATACACATTTTATAGGTATTTAACAATTACAATGCCATCATGTAATTAACTCTATAAAGAATGTTACTATAATGAGTGGCCAGACATCAAGACAGCCCTTACTGCTATCCTGAAGGCTTTCCAGGTGATTCAGTGGTAAAGAATCCTGCCAGTGCAGGAAGACACAGGTTCAATCCCTAGGTCAGAAGATCTCCTGGAGGAGGAAATGGCAACCTGCTCCAGTATTCTTGCCTGGATAATTCCATGGACAGAGCCGCCTGGTGGGCTACAGTCCTTGGAGCTGCAAAGAGTCAGACACAACTGAGCAGAGAACTGACTATCCTCTGTGGCATGTTGTAAAGGGTTTATCTTATTAGTAAATTTATTGGTAAATGAAATTTAGTTCAAAGTCTAAAACTGGAATGCAAGAGAATATCAGGTTCAGGTTACTCTGAAATGCATCCACCAGCTCTTATTCCTTCAACCCCTTCTCCTGGAATGTCCTAAAGCAAAGAAGACTGCTAAGCCACTATAGAAGAGCAATGCCCTGATCCTCCCAAACCATTCTATAGTTCTGCTTTTGCTGCTTCAACAGTAGAAGATGCAGAACTGCCTTAGGTAACAGTATGTTCATGTGCACGTTAAGGGTAGGAGGGCAAGTACAATGGAGGAAGTAGAAATATAGTCTTGATACATGAAGATATTGTGCCATCCTATGGAATTCCAAGAGTTACTTTACCTACAACACTCTGCCTTCCAAAAGAGGACATAAATGGACATTCTAGGTACTGATTCATTCACTATTAATTTCTCTCTCGTGTATGTGGAGGAATTTTGTTAAAATTCTTTGTTTCTAAAAGTTCACTTATATACTTCAAAAGTTTGCATCTATGAAGACCAAGGCAACCAGTCAATAATGAATTCCAAAAGCATATCTTGTTCTAGACTCAGTTTAGGAAGGCAGAGGAAAGGCTTCTGACCTGCCAGCACAGTGAATGGTATGCACTGAGAAACCAAGGTTTGGGGAAAGCCCAGTCTAGATCAAAGTGCTTTGGAGGTCTTTCTGAGACATTAGTTGGAAAACACTGTCCTAGTTGATAGGCACTTAATCAGTAGCACATTCAGGTAACTGCTGAAACTGGTACACCAGAAGTAACGAGGGAGTGCATAAAATTAATTTTTGGGTCATACCAAAATAGCATTTAAATAACATGTTGGCACAGATTTTAGTACCTTGAGAGAACAACAAAAAAATACTAGGTAGATACCACTGGAAAAAATACTCCCATGTGGAGACCCAAGTAGTCTCGTAATACTGGACTCATACAAAGTGAACGATAATGTGACTGTCTGTGACAGCCTGTGTCATCTCATTTCAGGTTTCTTGTTCAACTGTGACTACCAGCTAAATGATTTTCACACTCATAAAATTTATGTCTCAGACTGGGCAGCTTTACTTTGTCCTTGGGCTTTTCATTCTACAGAAAGATTCCTGGCATTTACTCTCTGTATAACAAGACTCATCAATTTTACCTGCTGTAGCAAGGTGCTAGACCAGGATTCAGCAAACCTTTTCTGCAAAGGGCCAGATCGAATAAGTATTTAAGGCTTTGTGGGCCATACGGTCTCTGCTGTAACCACTCAGTTCTGCCATTTTAATGCAAAAAGATCCATCCGTTCAGTTCAGTCGCTCAGTTGTGTCCGACTCTTTGCCACCCCATGAGTCGCAGCACGCCAAGCCTCCCTGTCCATCACCAACTCCCGGAGTTCACTCAGACTCACGTTCATCGAGTCAGTGATGCCATCCATAGAAAATACATAAATGAATCAGCATGGCTATGTTCTAATAAAACCATTTATTTATGGACACTGGAATCTGAATTTCATAAAATTTTCACATCATATTTTTAGTCTTTTGATTTTTTTCAACTACTTAAAAAAATTCAAAACCATATTTAGTTCATGGCCCACACAAAACCAAATGGCAGGCCAGAGTTTGCTGACCCCTGTGCTAGACTAAGGGCTTCCGAGGTGGCTAGTAGTGAAGAATCCACCTGCCAATGCAGAAGCCACAGGAGACACGAGCTCAATTCCTGAGTTGGGAAGATCCCCTAAAGCAGGAAATGGCAAACATTTCCAGTATTCTTGCCTGGAGAATCCCATGGACAGAGGAGCAGGAGTGTGGGGGGAAGTTGGAGGGGCGGGGGTTACAGTCCGTCAGGTTGCAAAGAGTTAAGATATGACTGAGCACGCATGTACTTACTAGACTTAGTCTTGATAAAAGTTGGCTACTGACAGATGTTTTAGACTTAAATAACGGCACTACCACACACATAAACTGGATTTTAATTCTACCGTTAGTGTAAAGTTCTAGTCATGCATCCATGACTTTTTTGAGACAATCACCACTACTGCTTTTGGATTAAAGCCTAGGTCATACGTTTCAATATTGCTATTATGGTTTATTAACTTTTATTCTCACAGAGAACTGTGAAGCTAACAATAAAGTGAATTATTTAAATGTTGCCTCTGATTACACAGTCACAATATTCTCATGCAGAGAACAGAAACACTACTCAAATGATTGACTGCAGTGGGAGAAATCTCTAATGTAGAAAGGAAAGGTACCTTTTAATCAGGTAAATAGTGGGTGATTCCCAAAAATGCTTTTTACTCCTATAAAAGCCATCTGGCTAAATCAGGCCTCGTGACTTTACTTTAACCTAAATGCATAGATATGATAAATCAAAACAATTTGGAAAATGGAAATAAGGGCCCCCCTTTTAAAAAGGAGGAAACAGCATTATCCCATTGGTTTCTTTTCACACCAGCACAACATTCAAAAATTATTCTTGGATCTGAGACTTACACATCACTGAAGATACAAATGGTAAGTAGCAGTTTGGTGTTTAAAAAGTAAACACAAAAACATGGCTATTTTTAGCTGAAGAATACTTTAAGACAGAACGTAAGAGTTGGATCACAAGCAAGTGGCTATGTATTTCTGCTAGTCTTCCAGTCTCAGTAAAGTGTATTTACATAGAAAAAACATTTCTTCCTGTAGTAATTTCAAAAAATGAAGTGTCAGTGATTCAAAATGACACGTATTTAACCTCTTAGTCTGATGGCTGCAATGAAACAGTCACATGACACAGTTTTGTACGCTGCAAACATTTTAATGATTATTGTTAAGCATACATTTTGGAAATTTTTTTTTTACTTCAAACTGCAACAAGTTAAATAAATGTTTATAATATACAAAGAAAATACAACCAAAAGTAAAACTTGCTTTAAGTGTGCCTTGCATCTAAACCAGTGTTTTTTTCCTCCCCCCCTTAATATATCTTTTATTTTTGAACTGCACAAACACACTTAAGAATTTGATCTTTATAGTATGGCATTTAGGAAATAAAAATATACTCCCACCTCAAAGAAATAAAAAGGTTGTGCATGATTATATGCCAAACAAAAGAGAGAACACTAGATATACTCTGATAGTGCAGGCATCATTAAAGAGGAAAAGAAAAAGCTTGAGATGCTCATTAACTCTCTATGTTTTAAGGAAGCAGGATTTCTGACCAAGTAGCTTAAAAGCCAGCAAAACAGGGATCAGTGATGGCAACTGTAGTGTATGAAGTATGAAATGACAAACTTTACACAAATACACTGTTAGAAATTTGCCAGTGAACACTGAAGATCTGAGAAGCTGCTCTTTGGAACAGTCAAGTAGAACCACCTTATTCCAGTCACATGAGCCCTTGTAGCAACACACAGTGTTCTGTGCTATGTACTTGCTGGCTGGATAGTTAAAGGATTTGTTTTGTCATTAGCAGCTAACAAACTTATTCCACGTGTTCTTAAAGCCTT
This sequence comes from Neotragus pygmaeus, assembly GCA_006410875.1. Taxonomy (NCBI): domain Eukaryota; kingdom Metazoa; phylum Chordata; class Mammalia; order Artiodactyla; family Bovidae; genus Neotragus; species Neotragus pygmaeus. Next base: position 360,269 of record SJYV01036106.1, read on the forward strand.
AATGGTGGAAAAAAAGGCAAGTGTCATTAGCATGGAAGATCATACACTTCTCTGCAAACAAACACAAGAGGCTTCACTAGAATTTTAAGTCTCTGATGTCTCCCATTGCACTTCAAAGCTCAATTGAGATGAAAGCCTTTCTCCATTGTAGCAGCTAGCAGACGCTCTCTCATGATCTCCTCCGAAGAGTATTCTGGCAACTTTAGATAATGCACACATGTGTTCACTGATGGGTAGCTTGCATCAGTAGCATCAACCTACACAGAGACAGAATGGAAAATTCTAGAAGACCATGACTTCAAATACGCATTTCTTTCAACCCTTAGGTAACTAAATTTGGTTTACATTGCCCAGTAGCTGGAGTTTATACCTTGCGTACAACTGTGAGCCTGGGATGCAAGTTAGCCAGTCCCCCTGGGGGCAGAGTTGAACAACCAGTGGTAAACTGCAGAAATGCTTTCCTCTCGTCTGAAGACATACCACATAAAACCCGCACGAACCTAAGGAAGCCAGGGCTACAAGAAGAAAAACAGAGTTACAGTGATCTGATAGCTGATTTAAATGAAAAATACTACCACTACTTTATAAGCTAGCAATAACCCCCCAAAACGAATATCCACATGTCAAAGAACCACATATCTGGAGACTTCTGGTTAAGTATGAAATGAGCTGATGCAAACTACTTAAAAAATATCCTTCGAAGACTGTCTTACAAAGGCATATAGGAATCAAATATGCAACAAAGCCAGCAAATCAGAAAAGCTCAATGAAAACAGTGATTTAATGACTAGGAATAGTAAATGCGGACAGAGATTTTTGGAGTTTTTTCTCAATTCTGGGTACTGATTATGCAGGTGTGTCCATTCTGTGAAAATTCTTCAGGTTCTACATGTAATTTGTAAACTTCTCTGTTATACTTCAATAAACAGTTTACTTTAAAAAAGCTATATATACAATGTTACTTAAGTTTAAAATAATGCTTTCTCATTTACATTACTTTGAAAACTTATAAATCACAACTAAATACAATTTCCTGATATGTGGCGAACAGGAGTGAATTAAGTGCTATTAGACACCACTGGAATAATCAACAGAGCTAGAATGTACACCATGGATTAGCTAATAATATGGAATCACAAATTTCCTAACAAGTATGGATATGTGAGAGAATCTCACAATGTACATTAATACATTGCAGAGTAAAGGTAGATGGTATATGTTCCGTATCCTCAAATGGTTCAGAAAAAATGTGTGTGCGTATAGAGAGATATAATGTAAAAGTACAGCAAAATGTTAAGTACTGGTGATTCTGGGTAAAGAATACATAAGAATTCTTAACTATTCTTCAACTTTTCTGTAAGTTTTAAAATATTTAAAAATAAAGGTTAATATAAAAGCAATAAAGCCTAAGGGTTTATAAATGACCCAACTGTTAAGATGATGAACAGTTAAAATATAGTGAGTAAAGGAATCTTAACATTAGCCAAGATTCAGGTGACTTTCTATATAAACTCAGGCTTATCCATGAATATGCATCTTGATAATGGTGAGAATTGCTTTCTCATTTTATGCATATAATTCACTGAGTCATGTACAGAACCTGCCATTCTAAGATAAACATAAACAATTGTCTATCTTAGAAAATAACCAACACATACCTGTCGCGTGTATAACCCAACTTAGGTTCAGTATAATTAATAATATCCTCTGCTGCCCAGGATGGTGACTGATTTCCACAAAGAATCATTTGGACCTCTTCATGGCTGAAGGAACTTAATTTCTCCATTGGAAAAACTTTATTAAACCCATCTACATTTTACACACAGCAAAAAAACAAAACACAACTGAGTTTCCATGTTACAATTTCAAAATCACCAATTTCGAATCAAAATACTCAACTAAATGGCAGAAGACAAATATAAATATTTGAAAGAGCAAATAAAAATTAAAGTAGCTTGAAATAAAAACTGTGCTAGGGTTTTAAGTACAGAAATCTTTGCTTAGTATCACAAATGTATATGTAGAGAGAATATTCAGACACTATGGTCAGTAGCCAAATTCTGATAATTTCCCAACCAATTCTTTATGTCATACAAGTCAGCCAAAGCAAAGTTCTCATTTTTGAAACTAGTATGTGATTAACAGTTCAATATGTTTTGCCTCACTCTTTACCTTAAGACTTTAGGTTCTAATATAGTTTAATTCATCCTGATCATGTATGCAACCTTACATCCACTTACGAATGAAAAAATAGAAGGCAAAGTAGGTCCCTCATTACTGAGGAAGAGCAGCTTAGGGTATGCTACAGCTTGAAAATGTTTCACTCTGTTCTGGGTACCCTGTAGGACCTAACTGTTGGGAAGACAAAACACTAGATGACAAATCTAGAGATTACTAGCATAGTCTAATTTTTGAGCATAGCAGTACCTTAATTTCGGTGTCTCAAAGTAAAAGGAGAAGGATTAAGCTAAAGACCCTTAAAAGTTACCTCTGAAAGCTTCCATCTGTTTCTGAATACCCGTATGCATGCAAAAGTCAAACATCAAATCCACATATTCTTCTGCATTATCCATTGTTATCATCTGCAAAGGAAAATTTGTCATGGTAATTGTTAATATCTAGGAATATTTTAAGAGGATTTTTCTGAATTTACAAACATTTTAAAAGCAAATTTGTACCTCGTCTTCACCACTTGGCTTGAGATCCACAGCTGTAAAACCATATATTCTTGAGGAAGGGCAAAACTGGAAATTTAAACTGGGAGGGCAGAAAAAAAAAGAATTAGATTAACGTTCAACTAATTTTAAAACACTGCTGCTAAAACCATGAACCCTTCCCTACACTCAACAATAACAAAATCACTCTACTAGATGGATGTTAAATATGGGGCCTTTTAAAATGCAAACCCCTGTGCAGGAAACTATCTGGACAACTGTTACCAAACCTGGTTTTGCAGAAACATCACCTTTCATGTTTCCATGTTTCACAACATGTTTGTAAGATTTTTTTTTAAAACAGAAACTGTTGCTTTATGCAAGTTACTATTGCTCTGTTGTTCTTCTCATGTCAAATCAAACCTTGAATATATTAAACATAACTTCTCAATATTATCAAAAGAAGGAAGGAGAAAAAGGAAAGCAAAGCTTTGCGATCAATCCAAAATCACGGTTAAACTTTATAAGGATATAATAATTATGTGGATACAAATTAATAGAATTTTATGAAAAATCTGTAGTATCCTAGTTAGTTAATGCAACCACGTATTGCAAATTACTGAAGACAAAGGAACAAAAGCTTTAGACCTTACTCATCCATTAGGCTGAAGTATATCTAGACATGTATATAAGTGAATTAATATGTACATAAAGCTTACCCTAAATCCTCTATGCTGAGTGGAGGCCCAGAACCTGATGGATTCTTCAGCACTAGTTCTTGTAATTTTGTGTTCTTCTCGTCTTCAGAAAGACCTTTGTTGCTTAAAATCTGGCGTCTCTTGATGGCAAGGTCTTTAATTTCTTTTAAAAATCTGGCTCTGTGTGGGTTTACTAGTTCGAAGTCTTCCCAAGTTAAAATTCCATTAAACCAAGCTGGCGGTTTTGGTTTGGGGGGATCTAGAATGAACTCTGATTTGGAATCCTCCTCAAAGCTTCCTACTGAGAGTGAGTCATGCCCTTCTTCTGTAGAGGCTTCAGACTGACTCTCAGTGCAGTGTAGGTCTCTGTCACCTCGTGATTCATAAATCAGTTTGCTCATATTACTTTTAATGTCCCCCATACACATAAGTTTAAAGAAAGGTTTGGAAATAGGTAAGTCCACAAGTCTATTGTCTTGAATGCATTTGGCCAAGAAAATTCCAAGGAAATGAAAGAGTTTTGTGATCCTTTCAAGCTCATCACTGTCTTGTGGAAATGGAGCTGTAAACAGTCCACATGATCTCTGCACATAGTATCCGGGAGGTTTCAATCCACCTCCAAGATCGACCTGATATTTTTAGGAGGAGAAATGCAAATAAAATCAAAAGACCCATAAACATTAAACATCTTACCTGTGCTAGATAGTATCTATGAACACACTTTATTAAATATGTTTTGTTGACTAAATTTTATCTTTTAATAATATCAAGATTATTCAATAATAAAAGCAGAGTCAGAAAACCTGACTTATGTTCTAAAAGCATATCCAATTTTTAACTTTCTAAAAGCTGAATCGCAAATCAAATCATGAAATAGGAAATAAATCTTACATGACGAGATTCATCATCTGGAAAGTTGTCATCACAAAGCCAAGCTCCCAAGTCTGTTCTCTGGAATTCTGCTGCTACCAGAGCATAGAACTCTAACGTGGGCCCCAAACCAGTTCCTTCTTCTCCTAAAAATTCAACCTAAACATGAACAAATAAATTATGAGGGAAAGTAAGCTTTAAAAAAATCATTTCTGTAACGATCCCATTCTTGCCAAAATCCAGTCCTACTGTAATATATGTTTTTCTTTTAAAAATAGCAGTGGTATAATAAAAGCCACACAACAGTTTTTATTTTAGTTTTTCTAAAGAGACATTTGATTTGTACACTATTCCATATTCAAACACTGTGGTTAGCACTGTTCATACATCAATTTACTTCTCACAACAAACCTACAAAATAAACTATCATCTCTTTTTCACATCAAAGCAAACCAAATTTTAGATAAAGAGGTTATATCATTTGCTTGAGGAGATGATGGTATACAGATCTGTGTGTTTGCTTGTCTGTCTATGTGACACTAAAACCTAAACTCTTTCACTTATTTCTGACTTCTAGCAATCACTTTAAGGATTTTTATACATAGTCCATGTATTCTAGAAATTTGAGGCAGCTTATAAAAATATACAGTACATGGTAAAATAATAATTAAGAATTATCTACATTAGAGGAGTATATGGGTAAAAGAACAGATGAAGGCACAGAAGTTTCTTCCTTTAGACTGATCCGCGTGGCAACTGAGCCAGTGTCCCCTGCAGTGGAAGTGTGCAGTCCTAACCACTGGACTCTCAGGGAATTCCCAGGCACAGAAATTTTAAAGTGAAAGCCATTAGCCTTATAAATTTTCTAGATATGTATCATATTTGCCACAGTCTATGATCCAAAAAATCACAAATCAGTGGCTGACATCTGTGGCAGGAGAGGTATTTCTTTGTCTCTCATATAAAAAGAATATCAACAATGCCCACAATAACATCTCTGCAGTAAATATACTGAATTTCCTACTGTCAATTGCTATAAAATTTCTCAATACAGAAATAAAAACCCATGATACAATACCAAGCACAATTTAAGTTAAACAGTACTACAAAACACATGTGCTCCAAAGACAGCAGGTATCTCGTGGCACAGCATTAATTAATATAAAGGTAAAAGTTGGAGTATCAGAATCCTTTGTGGAATACAATTACTTGGTTCAGGCTTTGCTAGAAATGAGCGGTGTCCTTCAAACAGACCAAGCACTCTCCCACTTCATGAGTGAAGATATTCTCTGCTGCTCATTAAGCCATGAGATCCTGACCCTGAGGAGGTAAGCTGACATCCTCTCATGAAAGATGCCCTGCCAGAGAAGGCCTTTGCCCAGAAGGCAGAGGACTCCCTCTACACTTGTATCTAATGCAGTTTTTTTTTTCTTAATGTAGTTTTTATGTGGTGGAAGGATAGATTGACTCTTTAGTTGTCATTCCTGCACACTAAAAGAAATTTATATAGCGGTACCTCAAGCACTGATTTCCGATCTGCGTGTATTTGCATGACATTCTCAGCCCACTCCATCAGCGATTCACCACGTGGAACTTTTACTCTTTCGTGCTTGAGACGACCAACACGGAACTCTCCGGGATCATCTCGCCTCACACTACTTGTGGTCCTTGTTCTTTCCACAGTGGCCTCACGTCGGTTCTGTAGCCACACAATTGCTCTGAAATAGAAGAACATCTCTGTAGCTGTAGCCTACAGCAACAGCTGACTGTACTACTACACAGGCAACAAAATTCAAAAGATTTAAGAACGTTTTAAGAATAGTATTTTATCAGGTGATCAAATACACTAATCTTTTTTTAAATTTCCTTAAATAAACTGAGAAAATACTGAGTCTGTATTTGCCCTTTTTATTTTAGCAATTAGCAGATCAAAATAAAGGTCTGTGGTCCAATCCAACACAACACATAAAAATATCGACAAACTCATAATACCTAATAACATAAACATTTCCTAAATCAGAGAATATAAAAAAAGGTTAAGCTATCTTTATTAAATAACTGAATCCACCACTGAAACAGTACTGTGAGTTTGAAACATTTTCTTTTTAACAATGCAGAGCTAACCCATCTAGGATGACAGAAAGACTCCTGAACTAAGAATGACAAGATGAAAGATCTACCATATATAACTTTTTGGGTACCCTGAGACCAATCAGCTATATACTTTGAGAATCAATTTTCTCACTTATAAAAATAAGGGAGTTCCCTGGTGGTCTAATGGTTAGCATTCAGTGTTTTTTACTGCCTACAGTGTTAAATGCGCACAAATGCTTGGTAAAGGATATAAAATAGTACAACAAATGTAACTTATCAGGGAAACAGGAAGATCCATTTAAATTGTAACTTTTTTACATCTACTTTGAAATTACTCTGGGTATTCAATCATTCAACAAATATTTATGGAGCAACTATAGTGAAACAGTACAATATACATACATTACATATAGTACAATGAGAGCAGTGAACAAAACTGCCAGAAATTCCTGCCCTCATGAAATTTCATCTAATGAAGGAAACAGAAAAAAAGTAACATTTATAGTATGTTATATGGTAGCAAGAGAAAAATAATGGCCAAAAGATATATTTTAATGTTATGTCAAAGCCATTTTCAAGCATTAAATTTTATATTCTTGGGAATTTCAACAACTAAAAATTTATGTAAACCACTTAAATACTGTACAATAAATGCTAGCTTATGGAAAACACAGTACTTAAATCCACACTGTTCTAAGACTGCTTAGATTAAATGTTTAAATGTTGCCAACTCTTTTTTTTAATTTGGCCATGCCACACAGCTTGAAAGATCATAGTTCCCCCCCACCAGGAACTGAACCTTCACCCTTGGCAGTGAAAGCGTGGAGTCCAAACCATTGGACCATCATGAAATTCCCAAATATTGACAACTCTTTACAAGAAACCAATATATTCTCTGCATCAGTCTTGATATAAAGTATAAGTACATTTTAAGCTTACATAAAACATTAAAAAAGACATTTATTCCAAAAACATAAAAAGACATACTTCCTACCTTGATGCACCAAATGCTGTACATGTGAAATAAAGCTGTCTAGTTTCAAATGGTATTAGAAAAGGACACTTGCTGGTTAACTGTTCACACCAGTCTGGCAGAGCTCCACTTGCCAATGCCAGTGGTTCCTGCAAATTAACAAATAACAAAGTCCTATTATTAACAAAGACAAAAGGGACTCGATTCTTAACAGGAGAAATGGTGGGAAGAAGAAAAAGGAGAGGTAATACTTTGAAAGTCCAACAGATTTAAGAGTTCAACTATCTGGTTTTATTACCTCAATTTGCTGCAAAATTTTTGTTGTGATTTTTTTGCTAGTAAATTCATCTGGTGGAAAAGTAAACTGAGGCTGTTCATCACCTTCTGTAAAAGTAACAGAATTAATAAAAATATAAACTGACTTATTTGTTTAAATGCCACAGAAATGAAACAAGGATTCTTACAGACCTTCCTGGGATATTCTTGAGTAAGGGTCACTTGCAACTATATACAGAATACGCAGGAGCTGAAGGACATCTTCCACGCCACATGAATTCTGCCCATTGCCTGCTTTGGCCTGAGGTTGTTCTTTTGTCAAATTAAGAATATCACTACTTTGAAGAGTAGAAATGGCCCCCTGGTTTAACCCAGACTTTGTTCCATGCTCACAAAAATCCTATAGAAACAGGAAAAACCAGCCATTAATCATTTTCAAGAAAAACAATATATCATCCTATTAGTATTAATGGGAAAAAGCTCGAATTCTTAAAAAAAAAAAAAAAACTGCATTCTTTTAAAGTAAAAACAGTATCACCCAAGTCAAGGCTTAACGTATTCTAAACCAATAAAATTCTCAAAATATAACTACTGAAAGCCACAGTTAAAACTATGTATTTAGATCCAATGACACAAACAAAATTTGAAATTTTAGCATTGGCATATTAACAATGTTAATTCAACCTCATTTTTTAGTATGTCCCAACGAACTGCTCTTCTGTAAGAATACTTAAAAAGCTGCAAACAAAGCAAAGCCATTCCCAATCAAAACAGTGTCTTGATGCCAATATATACCTTATATGCAGCTATGAGCTGAGAACAATTTCTGTTTTTCCTAATACTTTTATTAGTGCCAGTTAATTTCCAGTGGCGCAGGAAAGCGGCGTCTGCATTCTTCTGCAGGTAGGTTATCAAGTCATTCTTTGGTAATTCATCAGTGCCAAGGTACTGTTCCACATGCTCTATAGACCAACAACCCTACAATAGGAAAAACCAAATGTTGGCCTTTCCTGATTATAGAGTCTATGCTGTTTCACATGCATTTCATTAGGTGTCTTCAAGATCATGCATTTAAGCTAATCTGAAGAATCCCATGTTGCTGATTTCTCCCTCAACTGTTCAACTGAAACACAGTGTTAGTTTTTCTTTGCCTTTTTTTTTCTTTTACTAAGTAGCCAAAAATAAAGATTCATTTCCTAAAAATACTTACCATTTTTCCATTTTCCTTTTCTTTGTCAGAATCCTTCATTTCTCTGTACATAATTCTAAACATGAAGATATTATTCAAGTTAATTCATAAATCAAATGATCTGTGTTATTTCCAATAAGGCTTCAATTCTTTAAAAACATATGATGAGGTCACTATATGCTTAAACACTGAACTCAGAGAATTTATTAAGAAAAAATGTATCACTTCTCCACCTTCTGACTAAGATCAAGCATATTAAGAAAAAGTATTAATCTGTTAAACCAGGCAAAGTAGCAGAAACCATATTCCTGAAAAAGTTGTGGCTTATAAATATAGCACTATTAAGAAGAAAACATGTATCAAACCTGGAACTTTTAAAGAAATGAATATGCTATATCTTATAGCTTTCACATATTGTTATAAAAATGAGACGTGTTTGTATCTAGATGGATAAGAATAAGAAGGACCAAGAGCCCTTATGTTCATATAAGGCAGTTGAGATCAAACTGTCAACTTTAATTATTCCAATTAAAACTGAAGGAAGAGTATGCCATGGTGACCTTCTATTCTGTCTCAAAAAGACCTAGGTTACTTTATTGAACATTATATAAGATTATCACTGATGTTAACAGAACATCAGATATAGAAACTAAGAAAAATAAAGTCAGGCGGGATGACTATAATAGTTATAATATTAAATTATATAAATTTACATTACTATATGATAAATATTATGATAGGTAACACTTACTGAGCACCCTCTACATCCCAGATAGTACTGAATCTACTTTATACATATTAATTTACGGATTCCTCACAACTACTCTCATTTTACAGATTAGAAAACAAAGTACTAAAATGTTATATAAATTTTGCCCAAGGTCACTGACAATTATTTGTTGAACGGATAAATGAATGAAGAAAGAGAGGTATGCTTAACTAAGAGACCCTGAACAAATATAGAAAATATTTACTATCTCATACATAATCCCAATCAAAGAGTTCAACAATCATTACATGAGGAATTAGTCTAAAGCTCCTTCCAGTTGTGAGCTTTACCTTTATATATCAGGAGTCAGAAATGTTCTCGTCTATTCCTATAAACTGAGAGAACTTAATCTTTTCTGTTCTTATAATACAAAAAATAGAAAATACAATACTTGGCTTGTATACTATGAAAATATCTACTTAAAATATTAAATTAAAACTTCTTACGTGTATGTTGGCTCCCAAATACGCCTAAGTTTGTCTGATTTCACACTGCCATTACATGACAACTGAAGCAATTTCTGTACATAGTAAAAGATGGTTGATCTGAAATTAGTGAGTGGTAATTCAACTTCACGAGTTGTTCCAAGACCTGTTACTTTTAAAGTGAGGGCTAATCGAGGTGATGGAGTACATTCAACTTCTTCCAAAAGCTCTGAATGAGGTGTTCCTAAAAATACAGAAGATGTGAAAAGCATTAAAACAAGCAGTCCAGAAAGAGTACTGTGCCATCAGGAGACAGGTCACATGAAATCTAAGCTCTTCTGACATAAATAAGTTAAAGAGATCAGCTACTTAAGATTCTCTTGGTGTCAATTTTTTTTTTGTAAATGAGAAGAATACACCTATGTTACTTAAAGGGTACTAGAGTAGAATTTATGCATATGATATGAATCTCTTGTTTTTTTTTATAATATACATGACAACTATTATTTCAGAAAATTTTATTTTTATAAATGAGAAAACTCAAAAATTATTAATATCTTACATCCAGAGAAAATCACATACTCAGTTAAAGACCTGTCAACTTTTTATGTATACTGAATGAGTGTTATGAAGTGCATACACACAAAGACAATTAGGTTCATAATTATTTAGTGATATACTCTCTTTTTAAATCTCAGGAATCTTTTCCTCATATCATGACACAGTGTTAAAAGGTATTATTTTATTCACTGCATGACATTCCATTGTATTTTAACTGAAACAATTCTATTCTCAAAACATAATGAAGGTCATTTCCAAGTTTTAAAAAATACTGCTGTAATCATCTGTGTATACAGTGAATACTTCTGTGATACCAATTTGTAGCAGTAAAAATATGAAATACATTGCTAAAGAGCTCTGTTGAAAATTTGTACCTATTTGCACTCCCTAGAATAGATTTTCCTATTTGAGACATCTTTATTTATACTCTTTCTCACCATTATACTACGTCATATACCACACGTTATACTATAAAGTGTACTTTCGCATTTAACGTAAGTATCTTTCCATCAAGTAAAAAGTACATTCCACACTAACATTTAAGTTTTCTTGAAGGATAATATATTGATTGCAATAGCTGACATTTATTGAGACACACATCAGGTACCATGCTAGGCACTTTCTATATTTTATCTCATTTAATCCTTTTAACTACATGGTCCAACAAGGACTACTACTTTCCCCATATAACAGATGAGGAAAGTCAGGCTTGCACAGGGTAGGGATTTGCCCAGTTTATTAGTTTCCTATTGCTGCTGTAAAAAATGACCACAAACTGAGTGGTTTAAAACAACACAAATGTATTATCTTATAAATCTAGAGGTAAGAAATCTAAAATGGGCTGGCAAGGCTTTGTTTCTTTAGGAGGCTCCAAGGAAGACTCCATTTCCTTGCTTTTTCTAGCATCCAGAATCTTCCCATTTTCCTTGGCTCATGGCCCCTCAATAGTATGATTGCGGCTTTCTGACTTTGACCCTTCTGTTGCTCTCTTAGGACACTTGTGATTACACTGGGCTCATCCGAAAATCAGGACAATTTCCCCATCTCAAGGTTCTCAATCACATCTCCAAAGTCTTTTTTCACGTTAAGGTGACATAGTCACAGACTCTAGAAGTTAGACAGCTTTCAGGGTGGAGGAGGGAAGGCAGTGGAGTGCATGCGGCCATTAGTGTGGCTACCACATCCAAAATAGAGTTGTAAGAGATGGAGCTACCACTCAGGCTGACTGACTCCAGAAGCTTTAATTAAAACCACTACATAGCTTTCCAAAGAAAAGCTGAATGGGAGTAATGTTTAACAATTTTAATCTAGTAGAAAAAAGAATACAAAGTATCTACCTTTAAATGAGGCCTTACTTTATACAACTATAAAACAGTGTATTTTCAAAATACTCTAATTTAAAAGTCAAGACATGTCTAAATGTCTAATAACAGATGAATGGATAAAGAAGAGGTGGTGTGTATACACACACACACATACACACACACACAACGAAGTAGAAATACATAAAACTTATTAATCAACACAGATTAATATTTAATTATATTTATAAAATATTTATTTATTATTATGATTTATTATCAATTAAAAAGAAATAACACCACTTACTGCAACATGGATGAACCTAGATATGAACATACTAAGTAAAGTATGTTAGAGACAAATAAGTGAAATAAGTCAGAGAAAGACAAATACCATATGATATCACATAAATGTGTAACCTAAAATATGACACAAATGAACTTATTTATGAAACAGAAACAGATTCACAGATACAGAAAACAAACTTATAATTATCAAATGGGAAAGGCAGTGGGAGAGGGATAAAATAGGAAATTGGGATTAGCAGGTATAAACTACTATATATAAAATAAATGAATGCCTACTGTATAGCACAAGGAACTATATTATCTTGTAATTAGCCATAATGCAAAAATATGGAAAAAAGTACATATATGTATAACTGAATCACTTTCCTATACAACAGAAAATAACGCAACATTGTAAAGCAACGATACTTCAATAAAAAATAAAATATATTCAATGCTACTGTGGTGCTCCAAATGGGAAGGAAATCCAAGAAAGAGAGGACATATATGTGTGTGTAGCTGATTCACTTTGCTGTACAGCAGAAACTAACACAACACTGAAAAACAATTATACTCCAATAAAAATTGAAAAAATACTGTATTTTGTTCCTTTAAAAAAAAAGGTGTATTTTTTAAGGATTTGTGGCTGATATATAGTTTTTCTTGAAACCTGTTATTTATAATCTGCATATACAAGTAGTATCTTACTTTTTAAACCATATAGTACTACTTAATCTGGAATCTATTAAAATTAAATCACAAAAGATAAAAGATCTTATACCTGGGGGTGGAATTTCTAGATCAGTTGTCTGCTGGACATTAGTTCGACCAGGTCTAGGATCAAAAGCAGGAACCAAAGCTGAAAACTGCCTCTTGAGCACGTAATCATCGTCCCATGTTCTCCGGCGGCCCCCCTTAGTTTCGTACTCTTCTTCTTCCTATTGAGGTAAAATTCGATGTACAGATAAACATAAAACTCTTCATTATTTCAACAATGGTATGCTATCTATAAAATAAGGTATATGTTGAGTACTTCTCTCTATAGGTATTTTATATTCTTATTCCGCCATATTTCTTAAGCACAAAATGAGCCAACACAAACATGTATAGATATATACACATTTCTTAATGATTTACCAAAAGTAAGTAGGTTTTGGAGAAAATGTTTATAAACAGAGGTTTTATGAGCTGTGTTTACCAGCTTCTTCTTTAAAGTTCTCAAAAATATTGGAAAAGACAAATGAAACTGTAAGAAGGCTTATGCTTTTGTAAATCAGACCTTATTAACACTTTTGACAATAAAGTACACATGAATATTTTCTTAAAAAAAAAAAGAAGCACCTTTACTGGTGGTTGCACAAATTTACATATGTGATAAAATGATAAAGAACCATACACACACACTGGGTCAACTTCCTGGTTTCGATACTATAATTATGTAAGATGTAACCACTGGAAGAAACTAGACAAAAGGCACACAAGACTTTTCAGTCTCTGCAACTCATTGTGAACATATAATTACTTTTAAATACGCTTTTTAAAAAAGTATAAACTGAATTACATACAAAACACATACAGTGCTTGAAGCTGATATAAATTACTTTGGGGCAAATAGTTCAAACAAATTCGACAAAAGTGTTGGATTTGTCAAATGATGACTTCTTGGAGATTCAATGCAATATTTCTTTCTACTTCTAGCATGTTTAAAAAATTCCATAATGAAAGTTTTTTTAAGGAACATTTTTCTCCTCTTCTTCACTTTTATTAATTTTATCAACAAAAATTCAATGAATTATAAATATTATAAATGTCTAATGAAATAGTTTTTAAACAATAATTATGTAAATACTTAAATGTACACATTTAGCCCCCTCATAACACTTAATTGAGATGAACTTTTATAGCAGATCAAACTGACATTTGATAGGTCTGAAACCAGTTTTATCTGGGATCTAAAACTTCTATGTGTGATCTTTAGTAATCATTTCATCTGGAAACTGGGACTAATAATAAAAGGGTTGTTGAAAGCACTGAATTAGTTAATATACATAAGCAGTATCTAGCACATAATTAAAGATAAATAAATGTTAGCTAATAGGCTAATAATTCTATTACTCTACTGTGAAAACTACAAATCTTAGAAAATAGCTATTAACCATGCTGTAAAGAGCAATATTGCATAGGAACCTGGAATGTTAGGTTCATAAATCAAGGCAAATTGGAAGTGATCAGACAGGAGATGGCAAGAGTGAACATCAATACATTTTAGGAATCAGTGAACAAAAATGGACTGGAATGGGTGAATTTAATGCAGATAACCATTATATCTACTACTGTGGGCAAGAATCCCTTAGAAGATATGGAGTAACTATTACAATCAACAAGAGTCCAAAATGCAGTACTTGGATGCAGTCTCAAAAATGACCCAATGATCTTGGTTTGTTTCCAAGGCAAACCATTCAATATCACGGTAATCCAAGTCTATGCCCCAACCAGTAATGTTGAAGAAGCTGAAGTTGAACAGTTCTGTGAAAACCTACAAGACCTTCCAGAATTAACACCCCCAAAAGATGTCCTTTTCATTATAGGGGACTGGATTCTAAAGTATAAAGTCAAGAAACACCTGGAGCAACAGGCAAATTTGGCCTTGGAGTACAGAATGAAGCAGGGCAAAGGCTAATAGGATGGGAAAGACAAGAGATCTCTTCAAGAAAATTAGAGATATCAAGGGAACATTTCATGCAAAGATGGGCTCAGTAAAGGACAGAAATGGTATGGACCTAACAGAAGCAGAAGATATTAAGAAGAGATGGCAAGAATACACGGAAGAACTATACAGAAAAGATCTTCATGACTCAGATAATCAAGACGGTGCGATCACTCACCTAGAGCCAGACATCTTGGAATGTGAAGTCAAGTGGGCCTTAGGAGGCATGACTACGAACAAAGCTAGTGGAGGTGATGGAATTCCAGTTGAGCTATTTCATCATCCTAAAAGATGATGCTGTGGAAGTGCTGCACTCAATATACCAGCAAATTTGGAAAACTCAGCAGTGGCCACAGGACTGGAAAAGGTCAGTTTTCATTCCAATTCCAAAGAAAGGCAATGCCAAAGAATGCTCAAACTACCACACAGTTGCACTCATCTCACATGCCAGCAAAGTAATGCTCAAAATTCTCCAAGCCAGGTTTCAACGATATGTGAACCGTGAACTTCCACATGTTCAAGCTAGTTTTAGAAAAGGCAGAGGAATCAGAGATCTAATTGCCAACATCTGCTGGATCATGGAAAAAGCAAGGGAATTCCAGAAAAACATCTATTTCTGCTTTATTGACTATGCCAAAGCCTTTGACTGTGTGGATCACAATAAACTGTGGAAAATTCTGAAAGAGATGGGAATACCAGACCACCTGACCTGCCTCTTGAGAAACCTAGNTAAGTGAACTGAGCTGAGCTAGTACATTTAGAAATATTTTATTCGTATTTTCTAGGGCTTCTCTGGTGGCTCAGTGGTAAACAATCTGCCTGCAGTGCAGTAGACGTGGGTTCGATCCATGGTTTGGGAAGATCCCCTGGAGAAGGAAATGGCAACCCCCTCTAGTATTCTTGCCTGGGAAATCCCATGGATACAGGAGCCTGGTGGGCTACAATCAATGGGGTCACAAAGAGCTGGACATGACTTAGTGACTAAACAACTTAAAACTATATTGCAGAATAGGTAAATGTGATTTGGGGTTTGCTCTCCTCATCTTAGTACAAACTTCCAACACTTCTAGGGTGACTTAAGCAGGAAGTGAAGAAGTGATGCAACATTCACATAGCCTATGCTTTTGCTAAGCCAAATTCAGATTGCACTGACCTCACAGCAAAGGCTAAAGGTTCACTCCTCCTACAAACTTTTCTGCCTGTTACAAATTATCTCTGAGGAGTAACTTATAACTTGGAGAAGAATAAGCAATTTCCACTGCTGTGATTTTTTTAAAATAGAATTAAGACAATGTGCAACTTTATGCATATTTAAATATAAGATATGTAGTTATAGAAAAATGAGGATCACACAGATAATGTATTTTTTAAATCTATCAGCCTCATAATGGCATAATATAACCTATTTCAATCACTGTCAGTCTCATACATGCACACAAAGGCGAAGCCTAAGTAGTTCCAGGGCTCAAAATTAGTAATGTCAGATGCTAAAAGGTCTGTAAGTACAAGAGAAATGAAAACAGACAGACCATAAGGGGAGGAAGAGCCGATGTCTGTCACTGTGTATGTGTGTATCTATATATGTATCTGTCTTTGTCTCTCTCCCTCTGTCAATCTTTCTGTGTGTTTCTTGCTGTCTCTCTCCTTCTGTCTCATGCTGATTCATTCTGTCACTTTCTGTCCTACACATGTGTACAGATACACATATTAATGACTCTGATTATTCAAAAATGTGATATCATGACAGCAATAATCAAGAAAGATTGGGACTTTTCTGGTGGTACAGTGGTTAAGACTCCACCTTCCAATTCAGGGGATGTGGGTTTGATCCCTGGTCAGGGAACTAAGATCTCATATGCCTCAAAAATTTAGTCACTCAGTCATGTCTGACTCTTTGCAATCTCTTGGACTGTAGCCCACCAGGCTTTTCTGTCCATGGGGATTCTCCAGGCAAGAATACTGAAATAGGTAGCCATTTTCTTCCCCAGGGGATCTTCCTGACCCGGGGATCAAACCCAGGTCTCCTACATTGCAGGCAGAGCCTTTACTGTCTGAGCCACCCATGGAAGTCCATATGCCTCGGGGGATGGCCAATAATTAAAGAAAGATGGGTCATTCTGTGTAAGTGAAATGGGTAAGAATCGGGAAGTGAAGTATTCCTTATCTGGCCAGTGCTTTTTTCAAGATCAAGTTTTGTATCTCAAACTGACTAGTTACACATCAAAAACTAATTTCTCATGAGTCTGACTTATGAAGCAATGCGCAAGCTGGAGAAGTGGCCACTTACCTGGAAACAGTTTTGCAACCATGTAGTTCCCTTGCAACTGTTTAGTTGTAAAGGATCAAATCAAAACATCAATTAGATAATATTCTTTGAATAAACAAGCAAAAGATGCAAAAGAACAATGTTATGTATGACATTTTTGACAAAATAAAAATCTGTGTTTAAAGATTCATCATGTTATGTATATGGGGTAGTGATTGTCAGGCATGCTAGGAAGATAATAATGGCTATAATTTTAATGTTTATTCACAGAACAGGCTTATACTAGGCCCAGGAAATATAAATCTTTAATTAAGTTCCACATCCTTTTTAACCTGTATCTCAGATTTCCCATAATTCACAATGCCAACCTGTTACCTCATCCAACAGAACTTGTATCCTCTCAGTATACCTCTGTGATTAAAGGAAAACAGTGTGCTTTAAAAAAAAAAGTTTATTTGGCTGCATCAAGTCTTAGTTGTTGCACTTGGAATCTCTGATCTTCGTTGCAGTGTGAGAACACTTAGTTGTGGTATATGGGTTCTAGTTCCCTGACCAGGGATTGAACCCAGGCCTCCTTCATTGGAAGCATAAAATCTTAGCCACTGGACCACCACAGAAGTCCCAACAGTGTGCTTTAATACATACAAAGGTGGAATATTTCATGGGTTATAGCAATATTTACATTTAGAGTATTTTTGAATCCCTAAATGACTGCCTTTTATGGCACTTTTTAAAAATACATACAATACTTTTTTAAATACATACAAAGGTGGAATATTTCATGGGTTATAGCAATATTTACATTTAGAGTATTTTTGAATCCCTTAAATGAGTGCCTTTTCATGGCACTTTTTTGGGGCTCCAAAATCACTGTAGATGGTGACTGCAGCCATGAAATTAGAAGATGCTTAGTCCTTGGAAGAAAAGTTATGACCAACCTAGATAGCATATTCAAAAGCAGAGACATTACTTTGCCGACTAAGGTCCATCTAGTTAACGCTATGGTTTTTCCTGTGGTCATGTATGGATGTGAGAGTTGTACTGTGAAGAAAGCTGAGCACCAAAGAATTGATGCTTTTGAACTGTGGTGTTGGAGAAGACTCTTGAGAGTCCCTTGGACTGCAAGGACTGTCTCTTATACACATCTANCTTTGCCGACTAAGGTCCATCTAGTTAACGCTATGGTTTTTCCTGTGGTCATGTATGGATGTGAGAGTTGTACTGTGAAGAAAGCTGAGCACCAAAGAATTGATGCTTTTGAACTGTGGTGTTGGAAAAGCCTCTTGAGAATCCCTTGGACTGCAAGGAGATCCAACCAGTCCATTCTGAAGGAGATCAACCCTGGGATTTCTTTGGGAGGAATGATGTTAAAGCTGAAACTCCAGTACTTTGGCCACCTCATGTGAAGAGTTGACTCATTGGAAAAGACTCTGATGCTGGGAGGGATTGGGGGCAGGATGAGAAGGGGATGACCGAGGATGAGATGGCTGGATGGCATCACGGACTCATGGACTTGATGGACGTGAGGCCGAATGAACTCCGAGAGATGGTAATGAACAGGGAGGCCTGGCGTGCTGCAGTTCATGGGGTCACAAAGAGTCGGACACGACTGAGCGACTGAACTGACCTGAACTGATACACATACATACATCCACACACAAAAGGATAAAAATACACCATTATTTAGTTCCCAATACAACCACGGTGAACATTTTGATCTGCAAGTTGAACTGTATGAAATTGCTGAAAAGTGACTGTTTTGGACCTGCTTAATCAGCAAATTCATTTGGTTAAACCTAAATTTTCTTTGTTTTTTTTTAAAGATTATGTGTTTGTGCTTAAAAGGTTGTGGACACATTGTCCAGACCATATTATATCTAGGTTTTTGGGGTTTTTTTTTAGATTGAGAGCAGGAGGAGAAGGGGGTGACAAGATGAGATGGTTGGATGGCATCACCAATTCAATGGACATGAGTCTGAGCAAACTCCAAGTGATAGTGAAGGGCAGGGAAGCCTGGCGTGCTGCAGTCCATGGGGTCGCAAAGAGTCAGGCATGACTGGGCAACTGAAACAACGGCAAATATAGAGTACTTTTTGCCATGCCGCTGCTTTTTTTAAATATAATTTTTAAATGAGATTTTCCTTTAAGGAGCTCCTTTATCAGTGTATTTGCTTCATAGACTGGGGGTCCTGGGCTCCAGGAGGACTGTTATCTGCAGTAAGCATTTACCAACCAAAAGCATTGCTTAAGCTAGTAGGAAAGAAAAGCTATTAATTTGGGACATTTGAGCATTTTCTAAAAGGTGTTTAACAAGAAAAACTCCAGGGAAACCAGATAGATGTGTTATTTACACCACCAACAGTATTATATTTCCTTAGAACAGCTGTACTATAGGAATTGCCAAAATTGTAATTCATCATATCAAAATTGACCTTTCCAAATATTTAAGAGATTGGAATTTTAGCTAAATACAGTTTTGGGAGCTCATTTGATTTTCAGGAGTATATCTAAGAATGCCAAGGTTTCATTTCAAATTGTGGTGTTTGAAAATATATATTTCTAAATATTATTATTGAATTTTTTCTACCCCAGATCTATTCATTTTTGTTTCGCAATGTAGCATGTACTATTACCTTTTCAGAAAGATAAATATATTTTTCATGATGTTTTGGAGTCTATGAGTTTTGAGAGAAATACTTATCTGGACTCAAGCAAATTCATTTTCATGCTAGGCTAGACACTGAAGAATAGATCCTTTTTTTTTTTTTTTCCTTCCCTGTTCTGAAGTAGAAAAGGATGCTGAGCTGTTTGTGCTATACAGCATTTACTCTGGTTCCCCTCAGAAAACCTCACTTGGCCAAACAAGATGGGGAAAAACTAGTCAGGATGAATCTACTTTGAGGAGATTCAAAGGCAAAGCTCAGTTTTAACATTTCTAACTAATCCTGTTGTAAAAATAATGATAACATAGTATTTAAGCCAATATTTCCCAGATTTATCTGAGCATCAGCTATCTTCCTAGAATCTTGTGGTGCTCCTGGGATCAGGTGAAGTCTAAAATATATCGTAAACACCTATAAAGAGTCCTTCGATTGCTTGATTTTGCCTTCGTGAAATAGTGTCATCCTGATCCCTTATTAAAATCCAGACAGTTAAGATGGCTCTCTACTGTAATGCCAGCAAGGGTTACTTTTTATAAAAACGGTAAAGTGTTGTGTCAAAATTTGACTCTATAATGTATTTAAATATCAATATTTTTAATAATCATAATATATAACACTGCCCTGGAGGAGGGCATAGCAACCCACTTCTTGCCTGGAGAATCCCATGGACAGAGGAGCCTGGCCAGCTACAATCCATGGGGTCACACAGAGTCGGACACAACTGAAGTGACTTAGCTCACACGCACGCCTACAGCACTGCAAATGATATACAGAGTTCTAATGTTAATTTCCATTGTATTCCAGATGCACACACACATACCAATTATAGATAAAATGATTGTGTTAATGGTCCACTGAGGTTCCTTTTATATCTGGATTGAATGATTTGTGACAGTTCCCTTTATGTCCCCACACTCTCACTTGTTTCATGACAGTATCCCTGAATGCCCTGCTTTCTTGTATCTTCTAGAAGCATTTATAAATCTTCTCAGTTTCTGCCTGCAGTTGTTAAGTTTGTTACTTGCTTGTTTGTTTTAATCACCTGTATTCCTAAGGAGTCTGACTTAGCTGAAGTTCTCTCTGAGAAGTGCCTGCAGTTAAGAGGTGACCAGGCAGGGCCTCGTTATTTGCTCTGGTCTTGGCTGTGTGTCTGTTATGGCAGCAGTGTGGACTTCAGGGCATATTTGGGGCACAGAATCCTTACCTACAATCTTGTGGAAGAGACAGACCGAGGAATAAATGAATAGGGATAACTTTTAACTATAGGGAGTTTGGGAGTCTCTGAAGCACCTAGCATCTCAAAGAGGGAATGTGGAGAAGAAAGAAGCTGAGAGACGCCAGCAGGGCATCAGGTGTGGAGGATCCTGTCTGACTTGGATAAGAACTCAGGCTTAAATAGTATAGGGGTTTTGTTCTCAAGTTATTTTTCCATTAAAAAAAAGTAAATACAGCTATGTTATATAAGTTATAACTTGATGGCTTTAACTTTAGGCTCTGAATGAGAAGACCAAGGCACTGAATGAAGCAACTGCCCAGAGTCCAGGTTAACTTTTGCTGAAGAGCCGAAATGGAAATTTCCTGAGTCCTGAAATGAAAAGTGAAAACTGGGAAAAAAGGAAAAGCATTATTCTCTAAACAAGCAAGTTCTAGACATAAAGGAAGATATGCCTTTATTATTATTTATTTTAATTTTAAAAAACATATATATCCACCTTAGATGCTTTAAACTTAGCTAATATAATTACTAATTTATTCATCATCTAATCAATTCCAAAGTTTAATTGATGAGTTTGGCTGTGTCATTACCAGGAAGAGATGTTGGACTACAAATTTGCTAGTGATCCTTTAAGGTGTTTCTCTTATTCCTGATGGAAACACTCCAAAGAATGTGTTGTGCTGTACTTAGTTGCTCAGCCATCTCCAACTCTTTCCTACCCCATGGACTGTAACCCACCAGGCTCATCTGCCCCTGGGGATTCTCCAAGCAATAAAACTGGAGTGGGTTTCCATGTCCTCCTCCAGGGGATCTTCCCAAACTAGGGACTGAACCCAGGTCTCCTACACTGCAAACGGTTTCTTTACCATCTGAGCCACTGGAGAAGCCCAAGAATACTGGAGTGGGTAGCCTATTCCTTCTTCAGGGGAGCTTCCTGACCTAAGAATCGAAGCAGGGTCTCCAAAGAATATCAATTTACAAATCTAAACTCCAGGTATATTTTTCCTTTTAAAATTGGATCCTTGATACCAAGGGGTTCAGGGGAAGGTGGGATGAATTGGGAGATTGGAACTGATATATACACACTGCTGCTGCTAAGTTGCTTCAGTCGTGTCTGACTCTGTGTGACCCCATAGACAGCAGCCCACCAGGCTCCCCCATCCCTGGGATTCTCCAGGCAAGAACACTGGATTGGGTTGCCATTTCCTTCTCCAGTGCATGAAAGTGAAAAGTGAAAGTGAAGTTGCTCAGTCGTGCCTGACTCTTAGCGACCCCATGGACTGCAGCCTACCAGGCTCCTCTGCCCAGGGATTTTTCCAGGCAAGAGTACTGGAGTAAGGTGCCATTTCTTTCTCCCATATACACACTACTATGTATAAAATAGATAACTAGTGAGAACATATTGTATAACGCAGGAAAATCTACTCAATATTCTGTGATGACCTAGATGGGAAGGAAGTCTAAAAAAGACTGTATATATATATATATATATATATATAACTGATTCATTCTGTTGTACAGCAAAAACTAACACATTTTAAAGCAACTATACTCCAATAAAGATTAATTTTAAAAAACTAAAATACAGATAATAATAAAAATAAGTAACATTGGATCCTTGAAACACTAGAAACACTATAATTTGACCATTCTCTGTAACACTATTTTGATCAGAAATACAAAATACTCCTTCCTGGTTTTGTTATTCATATTATAACTTAATTTCAGGAAGAGAGAGAGATTCAATGCAGTCCCCTATATTGGGTCTGCTGAAATGTTACCTTCAAACAAACAAACAAAAAAAAATTTGTGGTTAACATTTCCAAGCAGCTAAACCCAATCATGTCTGGCTAAAGAATAGTATTTTACAGATACTATATTGTTTATGTAATTAAGGAACTCAAGATTGGACCTTTTCCTTTGTTGTGGATTGTTTTGAACTTTTCAAGAATACAGGAAACCCTTTGTTGGGTTAAACATTTTTTTAAATTATGGTTTTGTGGGGAAAATAATAGCAGTGATTTTTAAATCAGAATATTTTTTTTTAACTGTAGATCAGCTTACTGAAAGGAGCATTTATCATTTTAACTTTTTACAACACAACCTTTAAAAATCCTTTTTGCAAATAATAGTTATTATTGTTTTCCTGAAATATACTTTTCCAAGATTATTTCCATTTCCCCAGGTAGCGCTAGTGGTAAAGAATTCAACTGCCAATGCAGGAGCCATAAGATACACTGATTTCATCCCTGAGTGGGGAAGATGCCCTGGAAAAGGAAATGTCAACCCACTCCAGTATTCTTGCCTGGAAATTCCCATGGACAGAAAGGCCTGGCAGGCCATACTCCATGGGGTCACAAAGAGTCGGAAACGACTGAAGTGCCTCAGCATACATTTCCATTTTATGACTCAGCTCTGGAACATTGGCCAAAGATTGTTCCACTCTGCCCTTGGTACAAGACTGCCTCTGAGAACCTACAGATAATAAAGAGATTTTGCTGAGAATACTATTTTTCTTTCCAAAAATCAGATAGACTTATTGATTGATCAATAGGTATAATGTCCAATTATGATGAGGAAAGTGAGAAACAAAATTGTTAAATCTTTTTGATAAGTCACTAACATTATCTACTAAAATAAATGTGATGACCCTAGGACCTATAAATTATAGTTTTAACTATATAACTACAAAAATTAACATACATGTACAGAGACAAGAGGATTATAATTGCTAAATTGTTTATAATTTAAAAAGAAATGATTCTAATCCCATAAACATAAATGGATTAAACAAATGGATCCATCAGTTCTTACAATGCATGTTTTAGAATTGAAAGCTAAAAACCATATGATTATTTCCATAGATTCCGAGAAAGCCTTTGACAAAATTCAACATCCATTTATGATAAAAACCCTCCAGAAAGCCGGCATAGAAGGAACACACCTCAACATAATAAAAGCCATATATGATATATATGATAAACCCACAGCAAACATTATCCTCAGTGGTGAAAAATTGAAAGCACTTCCCCTACAATCAGGAACAAGACAAGAGTGCCCACTCTCACACTACTATTCAACATAGTTTTGGAAGTTTCAGTCACAGCAATCAGAAAAGAAAAAGAAATAAAAGAAATCCAGATTGGGAAAGAAGAAGTAAAACTCCACTGTTTGCAGGTGACATGATCCTCTACATAGAAAACCCTAAATACACCACCAGAAAATTACTAGAGCTAATCAATGAAAATAGTAAAGTTGCAGGATATAAAATTAACTCACAGAAATCCCTTGCATTCCTATACACTAACAATGAGAAAACAGAGAAATTAAATAAACAATTACACAGAGAAATTAAATAAACAATTACATTCACCATTGTGATGAAAAGAATAAAATACTTAAGAATATATCTACCTAAAGAAACGAAAGACCTATATATAGAAAACTATAAAACACTGATGAAAGAAATCAAAGATGACACAAATAGATAGAGAAATATACCTTGTTCATGGATTGCAAGAATCAATATAGTGAAAAGGAATATACTACCCAAAGCAATCTATAGATTCAATGCAATCCCTATCAAGCCGCCAATGGTATTTTTGAGAGAACTGGAACAAATAATTTCACAATTTGTATGGAAATACAAAAAACCTCCAATAGCCAAAGCAATCTTGAGAAAGAAGAATGGAACTGGANTGTTTGTGCTATACAGCATTTACTCTGGTTCCCCTCAGAAAACCTCACTTGGCCAAACAAGATGGGGAAAAACTAGTCAGGATGAATCTACTTTGAGGAGATTCAAAGGCAAAGCTCAGTTTTAACATTTCTAACTAATCCTGTTGTAAAAATAATGATAACATAGTATTTAAGCCAATATTTCCCAGATTTATCTGAGCATCAGCTATCTTCCTAGAATCTTGTGGTGCTCCTGGGATCAGGTGAAGTCTAAAATATATCGTAAACACCTATAAAGAGTCCTTCGATTGCTTGATTTTGCCTTCGTGAAATAGTGTCATCCTGATCCCTTATTAAAATCCAGACAGTTAAGATGGCTCTCTACTGTAATGCCAGCAAGGGTTACTTTTTATAAAAACGGTAAAGTGTTGTGTCAAAATTTGACTCTATAATGTATTTAAATATCAATATTTTTAATAATCATAATATATAACACTGCCCTGGAGGAGGGCATAGCAACCCACTTCTTGCCTGGAGAATCCCATGGACAGAGGAGCCTGGCCAGCTACAATCCATGGGGTCACACAGAGTCGGACACAACTGAAGTGACTTAGCTCACACGCACGCCTACAGCACTGCAAATGATATACAGAGTTCTAATGTTAATTTCCATTGTATTCCAGATGCACACACACATACCAATTATAGATAAAATGATTGTGTTAATGGTCCACTGAGGTTCCTTTTATATCTGGATTGAATGATTTGTGACAGTTCCCTTTATGTCCCCACACTCTCACTTGTTTCATGACAGTATCCCTGAATGCCCTGCTTTCTTGTATCTTCTAGAAGCATTTATAAATCTTCTCAGTTTCTGCCTGCAGTTGTTAAGTTTGTTACTTGCTTGTTTGTTTTAATCACCTGTATTCCTAAGGAGTCTGACTTAGCTGAAGTTCTCTCTGAGAAGTGCCTGCAGTTAAGAGGTGACCAGGCAGGGCCTCGTTATTTGCTCTGGTCTTGGCTGTGTGTCTGTTATGGCAGCAGTGTGGACTTCAGGGCATATTTGGGGCACAGAATCCTTACCTACAATCTTGTGGAAGAGACAGACCGAGGAATAAATGAATAGGGATAACTTTTAACTATAGGGAGTTTGGGAGTCTCTGAAGCACCTAGCATCTCAAAGAGGGAATGTGGAGAAGAAAGAAGCTGAGAGACGCCAGCAGGGCATCAGGTGTGGAGGATCCTGTCTGACTTGGATAAGAACTCAGGCTTAAATAGTATAGGGGTTTTGTTCTCAAGTTATTTTTCCATTAAAAAAAAGTAAATACAGCTATGTTATATAAGTTATAACTTGATGGCTTTAACTTTAGGCTCTGAATGAGAAGACCAAGGCACTGAATGAAGCAACTGCCCAGAGTCCAGGTTAACTTTTGCTGAAGAGCCGAAATGGAAATTTCCTGAGTCCTGAAATGAAAAGTGAAAACTGGGAAAAAAGGAAAAGCATTATTCTCTAAACAAGCAAGTTCTAGACATAAAGGAAGATATGCCTTTATTATTATTTATTTTAATTTTAAAAAACATATATAGCCACCTTAGATGCTTTAAACTTAGCTAATATAATTACTAATTTATTCATCATCTAATCAATTCCAAAGTTTAATTGATGAGTTTGGCTGTGTCATTACCAGGAAGAGATGTTGGACTACAAATTTGCTAGTGATCCTTTAAGGTGTTTCTCTTATTCCTGATGGAAACACTCCAAAGAATGTGTTGTGCTGTACTTAGTTGCTCAGCCATCTCCAACTCTTTCCTACCCCATGGACTGTAACCCACCAGGCTCATCTGCCCCTGGGGATTCTCCAAGCAATAAAACTGGAGTGGGTTTCCATGTCCTCCTCCAGGGGATCTTCCCAAACTAGGGACTGAACCCAGGTCTCCTACACTGCAAACGGTTTCTTTACCATCTGAGCCACTGGAGAAGCCCAAGAATACTGGAGTGGGTAGCCTATTCCTTCTTCAGGGGAGCTTCCTGACCTAAGAATCGAAGCAGGGTCTCCAAAGAATATCAATTTACAAATCTAAACTCCAGGTATATTTTTCCTTTTAAAATTGGATCCTTGATACCAAGGGGTTCAGGGGAAGGTGGGATGAATTGGGAGATTGGAACTGATATATACACACTGCTGCTGCTAAGTTGCTTCAGTCATGTCTGACTCTGTGTGACCCCATAGACAGCAGCCCACCAGGCTCCCCCATCCCTGGGATTCTCCAGGCAAGAACACTGGATTGGGTTGCCATTTCCTTCTCCAGTGCATGAAAGTGAAAAGTGAAAGTGAAGTTGCTCAGTCGTGCCTGACTCTTAGCGACCCCATGGACTGCAGCCTACCAGGCTCCTCTGCCCAGGGATTTTCCAGGCAAGAGTACTGGAGTAAGGTGCCATTTCTTTCTCCCATATACACACTACTATGTATAAAATAGATAACTAGTGAGAACATATTGTATAACGCAGGAAAATCTACTCAATATTCTGTGATGACCTAGATGGGAAGGAAGTCTAAAAAAGACTGTATATATATATATATATATATATATAACTGATTCATTCTGTTGTACAGCAAAAACTAACACATTTTAAAGCAACTATACTCCAATAAAGATTAATTTTAAAAAACTAAAATACAGATAATAATAAAAATAAGTAACATTGGATCCTTGAAACACTAGAAACACTATAATTTGACCATTCTCTGTAACACTATTTTGATCAGAAATACAAAATACTCCTTCCTGGTTTTGTTATTCATATTATAACTTAATTTCAGGAAGAGAGAGAGATTCAATGCAGTCCCCTATATTGGGTCTGCTGAAATGTTACCTTCAAACAAACAAACAAAAAAAAATTTGTGGTTAACATTTCCAAGCAGCTAAACCCAATCATGTCTGGCTAAAGAATAGTATTTTACAGATACTATATTGTTTATGTAATTAAGGAACTCAAGATTGGACCTTTTCCTTTGTTGTGGATTGTTTTGAACTTTTCAAGAATACAGGAAACCCTTTGTTGGGTTAAACATTTTTTTAAATTATGGTTTTGTGGGGAAAATAATAGCAGTGATTTTTAAATCAGAATATTTTTTTTTAACTGTAGATCAGCTTACTGAAAGGAGCATTTATCATTTTAACTTTTTACAACACAACCTTTAAAAATCCTTTTTGCAAATAATAGTTATTATTGTTTTCCTGAAATATACTTTTCCAAGATTATTTCCATTTCCCCAGGTAGCGCTAGTGGTAAAGAATTCAACTGCCAATGCAGGAGCCATAAGATACACTGATTTCATCCCTGAGTGGGGAAGATGCCCTGGAAAAGGAAATGTCAACCCACTCCAGTATTCTTGCCTGGAAATTCCCATGGACAGAAAGGCCTGGCAGGCCATACTCCATGGGGTCACAAAGAGTCGGAAACGACTGAAGTGCCTCAGCATACATTTCCATTTTATGACTCAGCTCTGGAACATTGGCCAAAGATTGTTCCACTCTGCCCTTGGTACAAGACTGCCTCTGAGAACCTACAGATAATAAAGAGATTTTGCTGAGAATACTATTTTTCTTTCCAAAAATCAGATAGACTTATTGATTGATCAATAGGTATAATGTCCAATTATGATGAGGAAAGTGAGAAACAAAATTGTTAAATCTTTTTGATAAGTCACTAACATTATCTACTAAAATAAATGTGATGACCCTAGGACCTATAAATTATAGTTTTAACTATATAACTACAAAAATTAACATACATGTACAGAGACAAGAGGATTATAATTGCTAAATTGTTTATAATTTAAAAAGAAATGATTCTAATCCCATAAACATAAATGGATTAAACAAATGGATCCATCAGTTCTTACAATGCATGTTTTAGAATTGAAAGCTAAAAACCATATGATTATTTCCATAGATTCCGAGAAAGCCTTTGACAAAATTCAACATCCATTTATGATAAAAACCCTCCAGAAAGCCGGCATAGAAGGAACACACCTCAACATAATAAAAGCCATATATGATATATATGATAAACCCACAGCAAACATTATCCTCAGTGGTGAAAAATTGAAAGCACTTCCCCTACAATCAGGAACAAGACAAGAGTGCCCACTCTCACACTACTATTCAACATAGTTTTGGAAGTTTCAGTCACAGCAATCAGAAAAGAAAAAGAAATAAAAGAAATCCAGATTGGGAAAGAAGAAGTAAAACTCCACTGTTTGCAGGTGACATGATCCTCTACATAGAAAACCCTAAATACACCACCAGAAAATTACTAGAGCTAATCAATGAAAATAGTAAAGTTGCAGGATATAAAATTAACTCACAGAAATCCCTTGCATTCCTATACACTAACAATGAGAAAACAGAGAAATTAAATAAACAATTACACAGAGAAATTAAATAAACAATTACATTCACCATTGTGATGAAAAGAATAAAATACTTAAGAATATATCTACCTAAAGAAACGAAAGACCTATATATAGAAAACTATAAAACACTGATGAAAGAAATCAAAGATGACACAAATAGATAGAGAAATATACCTTGTTCATGGATTGCAAGAATCAATATAGTGAAAAGGAATATACTACCCAAAGCAATCTATAGATTCAATGCAATCCCTATCAAGCCGCCAATGGTATTTTTGAGAGAACTGGAACAAATAATTTCACAATTTGTATGGAAATACAAAAAACCTCCAATAGCCAAAGCAATCTTGAGAAAGAAGAATGGAACTGGAGGAATCAACCTATCTGACTTCAGACTATACTATGAAGCTATAGTCATCAGGACAGTATGGTACTGGCACAAAGACAGAAATATAGCTCAGTGAAACAAAACAGAAAGCCCAGAGACAAATCCATGCACCTGTGGACACCTTACCTTTGACAAAGAAGGCAAGAATACACAGTGAAGAAAAGACAATCTCTCTAACAAGTGGTGTTGGGAAAACTGGTCAACCACATGTAAAAGAATGAAACTAGAACACTTTCTAACACCATACACAAAAATGAACTCAAAATGGATTAAAGATGTAAATGCAAGACCAGAAACTATAAATCTCCTAGAAGAAAATGTAGGCAAAACACTTTCTGACATAAATCATAGCAGGATCCTCTGTGACCCACCTCCCAGAGTAATGGAAATAAAAGCAAAAATAAACAAATGGCACCTAATTAAACTTAATGGCTTTGCACAATGAAGGAAACTATAAGCAAGGTGAAAAGACAGCCTTCATAATGGGAAAAAATAATAGCAAACAAAGTAACTGACAAAGAATTAATCTCAAAAATGTACAAGCAGCTCCTGTAGCTCAATTCCAGAAAAATAAACAATTTAATCAAAAAATGGGCCAAAGAACTAAACAGTCATTTCTCCATAGACAACATACAGATGGCTAGCAAACACACGAAAAGATGCTCAACATCACTCATTATCACAGATATGTAAATTAAAACCACAATGAGGTACCATTTCACACCAGTCAGAATGGCTGCTATCAAGCAAGCTGTGGCATATATACACAAGGGAGTATTACTCTGCCATTAAAAATAATAAATTTGAATCAGTTCTAATGAGATGGATGAAACTGGAGCCTATTATACAGAGTGAAGTAAGCCAGAAAGAAAAACACCAATACAGCATACTGACACATATATACGGAATTTAGAATGATAGTAAGGATGACCCTGTATGTGTGACAACAAAAGGACACAGACATAGACAATGGACTTTTGGCCTCAGAGGGAGTAGGAGAGGGCGGGATGATCTGGGAGAATGGCACTGAAGCATATATACTGTTATGTAAGAAACGAATCACCAGTCTNGCAGAGACATTACTTTGCCAACAAAGGTCCGTGTAGTCAAGGCTATTGTTTTTCCAGCAGTCAAGATGTCAGAGTTGGACTATAAAGAAAGCTGAGCGCCAAATAATTGATGGTTTTGAACTGTGGTGTTGGAGAAGACTCTTGAGAGTCCCTTGGACTGCAAAGAGATCCAACCAGTCCATCCTAAAGGAGATCAATCCTGAATATTCATTGGAAGGACTGATGCTGAAGCTGAAACTCCAATACGTTGGCCACCTAATGCAAAGAGCTGACTCATCCGAAAACACCCTGATGCTGGGAAAGATTGAAGGCAAGAGAAGAAGGGGACGACAGAGGATGAGATGGTTGGATGGCATCACCAAATCAATGAGTTTGAGTAAACTCCAGGAGTTGGTGATAGACAGAGAGGCCTAGCGTGCTGCAGTTCATGAGGTTGCAAAGAGTCGGACATGACTGAGTGACTGAACTGAACTGATTTTAATATGTTTACTACCAGAAGAAGGCCAAGGGGGGTGTTTCAAGTAAGAAAACTGTGCCTGCGTTATAGGAGAGCAATCATGGATTCTACCTGGTATATGGAACCCAAGTAGTTGGGCAAGTATCCTTCCGTTAACTCTGGTTGCTTCCTGCCCTCACTCTGCCCCCTCTGTAGATTTTTCTAGACATTTCAGTCAGTGCTTTACTGTGGAAGGAAAACACTACATTGTAGGAAGGCAGACACGAAGATATTACCTGCTCCCCAATAGGTCGGCTCCCCGCTCCAGCTGGGACCTGTGGTAGCTGTGAGGTGACAGCATGGTGTGTTACATCAGAGCGGGAGCCAGCTCGGCGCTGTAGAGATGGACGCCTCAGTATCTGATATAGAAAATGGAAAGAGACATGTCTAATTACGTGACTCATATATATCCCTCTGCAGCCTTGACCCAAACTATAAATCTATGTTATCAAAACTGTCATTAGAAAACTTCATTAGCCATTTACAGCAAAGTTTTAAATTCATCATACGTCATATACTAACATTCAGAAGAAACGTGCCCATGCTCTATATATTTTCCAAGAAAGGTACACAAATGCATTTCTTGAAAGTTCTCCACCCCACTAAAACCCAACTTAGGCAAAAATGCTTTAATTGTCTAACATTTTATAAAAGGAAATTAAAATTATACATGAAGATAAAAGGCATTTTCAAGTAAAGGTTCAATTTTAAGACAATCATAGTTAACAAACACTAGGGGTTCTGGATCATACTGCCTGAGCTAGGGTTCTACTTTCCTACTTAACTCTGATTAATTAGAGCAAATCATATTTTCTATGTCTCTACCTCATAGGTCTGTGTAAAGACTCATGAGATAATATAGATACTGTCTGCAAAACAGCAGATACCAGAAAATTCTAAGTATAGCTTTTTTTTTTTGTCCATGCCACATGGCATGTAGGATCTTAGTTCTCCAACAAGGGATCAAGCCTGGGTCCCCTATCTTAACCACTGAATTGCCAGGGGAAGTCCTGAAAATTGTATTATTTAGGATTAGTGAAGTTCTTCACATTTTTAAACCTGTAAAAACCACAGCACATCTTTCACACTGGTGCTCTATTTTCTTGCTTCAAAGTTTAACTAGAATGTTGCTTTTCTTTTCTTCATTTCAATTATCAACATCCTATCTTAGTTAAGAAAATGGGGGACTCTCTCTCTACCATAACCTCCTCGTATTCTTGGTCCTCCTGATTGTCATCTTCATTTTCATCATCTTCCTCGTCTGGCTCTGGCAAGTCCTCATCGTCATCCAGCTCAGCTAACAGAGTACTGGCACGGCAGCTATCAAGGAAATCTAGAAAACAAAACCAGCAATCCTCCTCTTAACATAAGTAACAAAGCATACCAGAGTACCTTTGTGAATCTGTTTTATAATACACAGGTAAAATTCAAAAGTTCAGGTATAAAGGCCACATTTAGTGATGCCACTCTTCTACCACCACACACAAAGGATGAGTAACAGCAGTAAATAGTCCCAAGCATGGCAGAAAACGACGTGGGATAAAGGATGGTAATAAACTAAATCCGTATCCACAAAATCATTTTTTAAAAAGGTCAACAATATGGGGTATTTTAAAAAATAAAAGCAGCCCTATCACATTCTCAGTATAAATCAGTGGAAACACAATGGTGGAAAGAGAACACTTTGGAATCATTAGCTGTCTCAACACATATCTGTTTGAGTGCCTACTATGTGCCAAGAATTGCATTCAGCACTAGGTATAGACTGTGAAAAAAGCTGAGTGCTGAAGAATCGATGCTTTTGAACTGTGGTGTTGGAGAAGACTCTTGAGTGTCCCTTGGACTGCAAGGAGATCAACCCTGGGTGTTCACTGGAGGGACTGATGCTGAAGCTGAAACTCCAATATTTTGGCCACCTCATGGGAAGACCCTGATGCTGGAAGGGATTGGGGTCAGGAGGAGAAGGGGACGACAGAGGATGAGATGGCTGGATGGCATCACCGACTCGATGGACAGAAGTTTGAGTGAATTCCAGGAGTTGGTGATGCACAGGGAGGCCTGGCGTGCTGTGATTCATGGGGTCACAAAGAGTCGGACACGACTGAGCAACTGAACTAAACTGAACTGATACATCATTGTAAACAAGGTAGACATGGTATGAGCCCCCATGGAGCTTACAGGGGAGACAGACATTTAAAAAGTAAACAAATGAATACATAAACTGTGAAAGGGAAAAGAACAGAATTTAAGTTGATCAGAGAGAATTGAATTTATCTATGTGACTGGAGAGATTGCTTATAATGAGTACTTAAAGATAATGCCTATTTACTATGGAATAATGTAGGTACAGCTTTATATATCATCCAAATTATATAGCACATAATAAATAAACTTTAATCCCTTTTGTCTCCCTCCTTGTTAGGCTCTCTCCCCTTCATCCTTCAGTGAAGATTAGGACAAATTTACACCGCCCTACATAAGGAACATGTTGAGAAGCTGTTCTCCATAGGAACTAAAAATAAAGGGAGGAATAATGGGACTAAAACAGGAGTTTTTTATTGGATCTGGAATTAAAAAAAAAAAAACTTCTAGGGATAAGAAGGCAGAATATACATTACAAAAGAATATCCAAAAAACAATTTATTATTATTTAGTAGGAACTTGCATTTACAGGTTTCTGAACCAAATACAATTTTTATGTCTAATAATTATACAAGACTAAAAATTCAATGCCTTTTACTATGACTTGCCATTGCTTATAAGACATACTGATTTCAGAATATTCACAGCTAAATTGGCAACATTTTTTCCTTAATGACATAAAATAATCATAATTAATAGCATCTTAAGTTTGATGAAATATATTACCCCTAACCTTTTGGCTCAGCAGTAAAAGAATCCACCTGCAATGCAGGAGACACGGGTTCAACTCTTGGGTCAGAAAGATCCCTTGGGGAAGGAAATGGCAACCCACTCTAGTATTCTAGGCTAGGAATTCCCATGGACAGAGGAGCTTGGCAGGCTATAGTCCATGGAGGTAGCGAAAGAGTCGGACACAACTTACTGACTAAACAACAAACATGTAAAGTGCCATTCTGCATTTTAGGTAATGGTTCTCATGAATATGACGTGGCAGGTACACAAATAAATTCCACTTTTAGGTTTATTTCTTAAAGGAAAACATATGTATGTATATAAATTCCATTTTTCATGTGTTACAATTCACTGAAGTCAGTGGTTTTACTTATCTTCCCTTTTTTAATCTTAGTATAAGGATATTATATAAGGCTTCCCTGGTGGCTCAGATGGTAAAGAATCTGCCTGCAATGTAGGAGACATGAGTTTGATTGATCCCTGGGTTAGGATGATCCCCTGAAGAAGGGAATGGCTACCAACTCCAGTATTCTTGTCTAGAGAATTCCATGGACAGAGGAGCCTGGTGGGCTACAGTCCATAGCGTTGCAAAGAGGTGAACACGACTAAGTGACTAACATTTTCACTTCACAAGGATAATATATATATTTTAAAAAGCTCCTTATTTCACACATTTGATTGTATCACACAATCAAATCATGTCCCTCAAAACATAACACAGTGAACGTTTACATATATAGAAATTATTTTATAATGCAGATGTTACTCTGATCCTTCATACAACAGCACTGTCAAAGAGTACTCCAGTTTTAGAAATGCAGAAAAGGAAATTTTAATCACCAAAGAATAATTTTTAAAAGGCAGTCAGTAGCCCTGACTCCTCAGTATTCTTTCCCATTATGATTTATTAACAGAACTAAAGCTTAAAGTTAACATAGTAATAGGGAGAAACAGAAGGCCTCCATGAGGAAAACCAAAGTAGAAATGCTTATCTGGTAAATTTACGATACTTTGGTGTAACTATCATCGTCATTTTGCTACATACTTATTTAACATATAAAGTGGAAACAGAAATATACTGCTTTTCCTAAAATCATAGATCATCAGATCCAGTTGGTAGCTTGGAATACGAGAGACCACATTCTCAAAAAAATGAAAACATATTAAAATGATGCATACACAAGATAGTACTTAAAATATATCTTCATATAAACTTTTTATATTTGAAACTAACAAAAGTAATTTTGAAAAAAGAACAGGTGATCAAGGATTGTGATAAAGGGTATTCTAAAACAATAATGATGGGAGTACAACCTTTTTCGAAGGAAATTCAACAATTACTCCTTTAGGACTCTACCCTAAGAAAGATACACAAAAATACAAAGGAGGCTCACTCATAACAATGCTGATGGTAATGAAAAACTAACTTAAATATCCAATTAATTTTAAATAATGATCATACAGTCAAACAGAAGAATATCTGGCAGCCATTCTATGTTGTAGAAACTCACTAAACTATATTAAAATATTTTTACAGGGTACTCAGTGAAAAGGGCTGTCCAGAAAGCATAGACTGAATTCCTTTTTTCTTAAAGAACAGATACATCAAATGATATGTATCAAACGACAACAATGGTAGGGACTAGATGATTTTTATTTGCTTCAATATTTCCCTTCTATAAAAATTTTTACCATCCTAATATGATGATTAGAAACATTTTAATTGAAACACTGACTACATACCACAGTTACATTCAATAATGTAACTATAAAACCTTCTAAGCAAGAACTAATTCATCTGAATATTTCTAATGTTACCTAAATAAAGAATAATTTCCAGAAGACTTTGATAACTGTTGTGATATGGTGGTTTGTAATAAGGAAAATTTGGTCATCTCTGTTCTATATACTGAGTTTTCTTAAACTCTTGGTATTTCCTAAGATAAGAGCAATAGAGGTATCGTTTGTTATTTATAACTAGAGTTGTTTTAATGAGGAGACTTTTAGAAAGCCCTCAGGTAATCTAAGGATGGGGCTGGTTGTTAGTGGAACCAACCACAATCAGAGGACTGGAACTTTCATCTCCCCCCTTAGACCTCTGGTGAGAGGAGCTGGAGACTGGTGGCCATACCAATGGCCATTAATTTAATCACTGGTGCCTAAATCGTGAAGTCTCCAAAAAATAAAAGCCCTGAAAGGTTGGGGGTTCAGAAAGCCTCCAGGTTGGTAGACATGAACAAAATGACAGGCCAGGATGGCTCCTAGACTCCAAGGGGATAGAAGGTCCTGTGCTTGGGACCTCCCGGACTTTACCCTGTGCATCTCTTCCATCTGCCTGTTCCTGAGTTATATTCTTCTCCTCTTCGTTTTCTGGCCAGATCAAGCATCTTATGGGATCTTGTTCTCAATCCAGGGATCGAACCCTGGCCTCCTGGCAGTAGTAGTATAGAGTCCTAACCACTGGACTACCAGAGTACCCCTATATATCCTTTTTGTAAAAAACCAGTAACCCAGTACATAAACATTTTTCTGAGCCCTGTGAGCCACTCCAGCAAATTAATCTAACCCAAAGAGGGGGTTGTGGAAACTTCCAGTTTATAGCCAGTCAGTGACTAAAGGGGCAAAGGTGAGGGGTGGGCAGTGTTGGAGATCTGAGACTTTAACCTGTGGGATCTGATACTATCTCCAGGTAGGCAGGTAGGGTCAGAATTGTGGGAAAACTTTACACACATTTGGTGGTCAGAGGTGCAGAAGTGAAGTTGTTTGGGAGCAGGGTACTATAAGTACATGAGACACACAGGAGTATTTTTCCTCTTACATTACAATGTACAAAGAATCATCAGTTTACAAAGCTTATTAATCTATCACATTTCTTTTCTTATAAAGATGTCAAATTATTACGGTTCTTCTAATAAAACTTCACTAGTGACAAAAAGCCAAGAAAAGGATGACACACATAAGTTCCTAGATGTCTATTTACAACCAGATAACTTAACAGTTCTTCATATCACTTTGAGTTTTTTCATCACATATAAAGCTGCCATATTTATAAGAGAGAATAATCCTTTTCTAATCGAAAATTTAAAGCACCCCAGGAGAAAAGTGTGATAAAAACAGCACACATAAATATCTGAATATTTTATACTGTAACTTACCATATAAGGAGTATTCTGCCTCCTGACCTGTGTCACTCTCGCTGGAGGTTGACGTGAGGCTGGTGGTTAGAGTATTACTTAAAGACTGACCAACTGATAAGACTGTTGTTGCTGTAGCTACATTGCTGCTGCTAGTAACACTGGATGTTGACATAGTCACTGTTGATGTAGTACCGGGTGTCGTCAAATTAGGGAAACTCTGAGCACCCATAAGAGGAGAAGCTAAGGATAAAAAGGAAGCAAATTAGTACAAAAACGGGAGGATTGTGTAAACCTTAGAAAAACTACATTGTACATTTAGAAAAAAGAATGCAGTCATGAAACACTAATTATTAAAAGGCTGAAAAGCAACAACTTTGGGAACTCAACTGAAATCCAACTAGAAATCCTTGTTTTTGTAGTATTATTTTTTAGAATGTTAAGCCTAGCTTTTAAAATAAGTGAAACAGGCACTGACATTACTCCCCATGGTATTTTCCAAGGGAATTACTTTGACCCATTGGTAGCTTTAATTAGAATTAAAAACTTTCATAAGCTAGTATCAATTCAGGACCTAAGTAAAAGTTATGCCAGTAGTATGCTCTGATTTCGACTGACTCTGATGACAGTTAATAGCCATCCATTTCCTCTTGTAATTAACAATCAGAGGAGTGAAAAACAGAAATGTGTTATTTTATTCTTCAGAATTAGAATAAGAGGTTCTTTATCAGGTCCTGATCAGAATTCTTAAAATGTCACAATTCTACAGAACTTAACCTTCTATTCCTGAAGTGTTAAACGTGACACAGTTGTATATAACAGGGTTTAATGATCTGGTTAAAGACTAGAGCCAGAATCCACTAAACAAATCCTACTTTGCATCCCTCAGAGTGGAAAAAGCATTGGGTTCTATAAGGAAAAGCTCACTTACTTGCTGTGCTCATCACATTCCTCCCCAAAGTATTAGTGTTGTTATCACTGCTGCTTCGGCTTAGATTCATGTTGTTGGTGGCATTAGTCCGTGCTATGTTTGCCACTCTCCTTACAAAACTCTCCAAGCTAGATGTTTCTCTTGAGGACAGGTTAGGTACACTTGCACTAGAGCTCATAGGGGCCCCGGCAGCCAACAGAGAACTCACTGACAGTCTGTTACTTGCAGAAGAGCTAAGGGGCCGTTGCGAAGCTGCTTCTTTATTAGTTAACTCAGATACTGAACTAACATCAGGAGAACTAACACTAACAATTCCCATTGATATTGCACTAGACTCCCCAGGAGTACGAGCTGAACTGTCAGGGCCTAGCTTTCTTTCAGCATTTTCACTTCCCGTTTCCGCTGTTAAGGTGCTGGTACTTGCACTGGAAGATGACCCTACTTCTGTTTGAGGGACGTTTTCAGCAGATGAAAGAACAACAATTGGTTCATGGACATCAGCTCCTGAAACTATACTGTGTTCCATTACAATTTCTGATCTCCGTTCCGTTTTGGTCGAACCCAAGCTGATGTCGCTGCTACTGGCCACGCTACACACAGAACTGCTGCTTCCTTTTCTACTTGAGGAGCCTGCAGCAGCAGATGTCTTGTCTGGACAGTTGTTTTTCACCAAGCTGCTCCATGATTGCGTTGTGCCTGAAACAGTGGATGAAACAGGTTTGGGTGATGCCACTGTATCAGGGTCGTACCCTGGTGCAAGCTTGAGGTCAAATTTTCCTTCTGCGCCCATACGGTAAGAGTTTGAGCCACCAGCATCCCAGGTGACATCAATCCAGCCTGGAAAGGGACAGGAGTTTGTGAGACCCAGCAGAAAGCAGATAGGAGCGTGTCAGACAGTAGCTCCACAATATGGGATCAGCTTTTCATCAGCGCTGTACTTCTCTGAATTTCTAGCCATCTAAGGTCTGCCAACTAAAATTAAATCCGTTTCTCTTATTTCTGAACTGTTAATATTTAAAAACAACAAAAGGGTCACGTTTATAACTATTGGAGTATCTTTCAAGGGGAAGAACTGTTAAAAATTGTAAAAAAGATGGATAAAAATGGTAAACTATTGCAACTTCAGCAAGTATACATGAAATCTACGTAAAAGCTTTTTTAGTTGCTAAATATGATCATATGGTCAAATGTTTATAGAAAAAGTGCTGGCTTAACCATTAATTTCTAAGTTTGGGCTAAATCCTATAATTGACGGACAAAATATTCATTTATTACTGTAGAAATTCTAGGCCACTAGCTCAAATAACACTAAGTTAGCATTTCGGTTGTGTTCTCAAAGTTCAGTGGTTACTTGGTTCTCTTATGATTAAAATTAATAAATTTGAATAAGCACAAAATTCTAAAACCAAAATTTTAAAAGTATGCTAAGCTCTTTTATTAGATAGAACCTACATGATAAAGCTAATAATATGAAAAGAACTAGTGAGCATAATATTAAATCTATATTTACTTATACTTGAAAAAAAAACTTCTTTTTTAAAAATGGTAATTAACTTCCAAAAACAAAATAAATTGCCTATTAGAAATAAAATTAATATAAATTTTACAATCTCATTTTACTGTTATAAGCTAAACTACTTCAGGGGAAAAAAAACACATAAAAATAGTCTTTAAAAACTTTAAAAGTACTTTACACACACACACACACACACACACACACACACTCTCTCTCTCATGCATACATGCGCACACACATGCCAAGTTCATACATGTTTACAATGAAACTCAGAGGGGTTTAAGTAATATTAAATTACCTGTGGGGATTATCTGCATACAAGTTGTTTGAGAGGAAACTGACTGCCCCAAATCTACATAATCTAGTTTAGATGAGATTTCAATTGCCTCAATTTATTCTGTATGCTGAATTAACCTCTGAAGAATCAACTTTTAACTATCTCTTCTGTAACATGGAAAAGTGTGAGAAAAGGAAAAGTTCAAAAGCATACCCCAATCCCGAATAAAAATTACATTTGTATCGTATTAACTGGTCCCAAAATATATTGATGACTTATTTCATAGGATATGTCAAAATCTGTAACTGTATGTTTTATCTGTTTTACCAGAAAGCATGGGATTGTACTTTTGTTGACCGCTGTGTATCTGAAGTCTAATAGAGTACCTTTACATGATAGGCACTCATATTTGTGTGATAAATTAAAAAATGGATATTCCTACCAACACAACTGTTCTTTAGAAAGGGAAGAGATTTGACACAGTGTAGAAAAATAACTAATAAATGTAAACTATTCAATTATGCTTCAGAATGTGTTTAAACTGATCACTGACAGGAACTCAGAAAGGGTATATGTCCAAAAGTGGATATTTTAAAAACTCTGAAGTCCTCTTTAGCTAAAAAGAGTTAGTAACAACTAGCCATTAATAAAAATGGTTAGCTTAAGTATTTGAAAGCTAACAACTCTCTGTGATGTAACGGTTTTAAGGTATGGCTATGGCAACCCACTCCAGTGTTCTTGCCTGGAGGGTCCCATGGACGGAGGTGCCTGGTGGGCTGCAGATGGGGTCGCTGGGAGTCGGACACGACTGAGCGACTTCACTTCACTTCACTTTCTACATTTGTCAGATCAGCAAAAATAAGCCTTCCTTATATGCTAAATTCTGAAATTAAGATTCCAATTTTCCTATGCAGTTGCTTCACTTGTCTCCAAACGAAGAAAAACACACAGTGCTTATATCCCTAGCTGACTCACACATTTAAAAGTCAAACATTTTAGGGGAAATAGACTATTAACTAAGTATCATTAAGATGCATAAAAACAAGAACACTGGAAATTTCTGAATTGAACTATTATTATTCAAGCATTATTTTTTTTTATGAATTTTGGCAGGTGTATACATGCTCATTCACTATAAACCTGCTATGATGATAATCTGAAACTAGAGTACAACTAAACAGAAATGCATTTTGTAACATAATTTTAGGGACAGAATTTTAAACGTAGTAAAAAGCAAAAAGATGCTTTTATCACATAGTTAAGATATCAAATGTTAGTCATTCTCTTAAGTGTTGTCACTTTTATTATCTCTTTCAATATTTGGTGTACATTGACAATATGGAACATTTTATTTTTTTTAATGGTAGGCAAAATTCATAAGAACCACCACTGGTTAGGCAAATTATCCACTAATAAATGAGTCTTTTAGGTTATAAGAAAAAAATCTAGCCACTAAAGTTGCTTCTGGGAGTTAATAGCATAAAGTGGGTATGAACTTCCTTAAAATCTACAGAATCGAAAGTTAAAATGAACTGGATTTTAAAAAATATTGCTTACGAACACAAAAGTTTAATATCCCAAAGAAAAACTGGTAGACTGAGAAACATTTTGAAATATAATTAACTAATAAATGAAAATGCTACAATTTTTGTTCTGTCCTTTACTGGAAAATGTATAACTTAAAAACACTAATGCTTTTACTTCTATATGACTTATAATTGAACAAAAAATTTTTGCCTGATTCTTGTGAGGCTAACAAGGTAAAGAAAAGCCTAAGAAATTAAGATCAATGGAAACTTATGAATAATAAACTAAAAAAAAGACACAAAAGGAAAAGAAAAATATGTCTTTTAGGGTATTCACCTTATAGTAACTTATTTATAAAAATTACTTCAAATTATTAGCAGTAAGTTTTGAGTCAAAACCTAAGAATTAAAAACGTTTCCAGTATCTAAGTAAATTATTTTTCCATTTTAACATAAAATCAATAGATGGGTTCTTCTTATTATTCCTGGAACATTTATTCAATTTATAAACTACCTCAAAATAACAAAAGAAAAATACTTTGTGATGTAAATACTCATTTCTACATTATAGACGCTGAGCACCTGCTCACCATTATGCAGCTCTCCTGTGACCGTGCCTTCTCCCTGTGGGCTGCCATCCTGATCACGCCATTTCCAATCAAGGCCTCTGATCACACGAGCCCCTGGAACCATGTACTTCAGTACCTGGGAGCGAACTAGACGTCGCTGTCGTCTAAGATTAGCTTCTGCTTCCTTAGCTGCTTTTCCTATAACGCAGAAATTAGAGAAATACAGTCAAAGCCACCTTCTATAATTGTTTTAGTAAGTTAGAAA
Source organism: Neotragus pygmaeus (assembly GCA_006410875.1). Taxonomy (NCBI): domain Eukaryota; kingdom Metazoa; phylum Chordata; class Mammalia; order Artiodactyla; family Bovidae; genus Neotragus; species Neotragus pygmaeus. The sequence continues at coordinate 402,364 of SJYV01036106.1, forward strand.
AACCTACTGTTCTCTCTTTACCTAGCTGATCTTCACATACTCCATTTACAGTGCCATAAAGTTCAAATCCAGATAGTGAGAGATAGTGGGTCTGTCCACTCGCATTCTTTCCCATCTGTTTAATTCTCACATGCCGCCACCCTTGTTTCTCATCCTTTGGTGGATCAAGAGGCCAAGTGGCTGTTGACCTGTGAATGTTAGGGAAAATATTATGTAGTATTTTAAATATATGAAAAAGACGCTTAAGGTAGTAAAGATCTTTTTTACATAATAGAAAATTATGTTAAAAATAAAGTAACGTTCATGTTCAGTCAACAGTTTGTTACACAAAATTCAAGAAATCAAAGAAGAAAAATAGCAGTTAAGAAAATGAAAAATGAAATGTTAAATGTATATGATTAATTTGACTCATAACACTAAAAGATTTATAATTAATATAATCCAAAGAAATAAGAAATTTTATGAGTAACAAATGTCTTTATGATAAAAAAGATATTTAATTATTTTCAAAATTTTAAATCAGATATTAAAACAGCAACTTTAAAGCTTGAAAATATTACCTATTANATAACACTAAAAGATTTATAATTAATATAATCCAAAGAAATAAGAAATTTTATGAGTAACAAATGTCTTTATGATAAAAAAGATATTTAATTATTTTCAAAATTTTAAATCAGATATTAAAACAGCAACTTTAAAGCTTGAAAATATTACCTATTAATCATGTTAAGAACATCCCTCCATACATCAAATACAAAAAAATAAATTAATCTACACTCTATCTACTCCTCAAAATGTGCCGCAATATCCAATTAAACAGTATTAGAACTAAATTTTTTAGAAACATAATGCTGACTTTCTGCCTGTAAAAATACATATGATCAATATATAAAATTTAGGAAAACAGATACATAAAATAAGAAAAATCAATAGTCACTGTCAATTTGTCAAACATTCACATACACTATGTGAATAAATGGATAGTTTAGTTAAAAAGTTCATTCTTTTTTTTTGCTTTTATCAGTGTGCTATATACACACATATATAGCTATGTATCAACTTCTTTTTAAATAAGTTCAGCTTATACTAAAGTTTAAAGAATTTGATGGCTTTCATAAAGTCATTTTTCAAAGTTTTAACACCTAAATTATAGTACCAAGTGGTATTTTTAGCAAGAAAATCTTGTTTCAGTATCTCATAAAATAGAGAGCTCTAAAAGGATACAGTTATAAAAATAAACAAAGCTCTTTACTGAGTTTTCCAATTTACAAAGACTCCTCAACTAACCCTGGTTCATTGAGACTGCAGTCATCAACATGGGTATACAAAGAAGTCCAGTTCTGTCCATCTTTGGATACCTGGAAAACCCAATTTCTCAGTGCAGACCTTCCATAACCACGAGCATGACGAAGTGTATATGCTGATGGTATCACCCAGAGACCCAGATCTATGGCAAACCAGGCATTCTTATCATCATTGCTATGACAATTTAAAGCTGAATTGTCACGACTCAATATGTCTTCTAAGCGGCCATAAGGTAGATTTCGTCCTTCTGATGATGTTACTACTACAAGTCCATAAGCAGCTGGATTAACCCATTCATATGCAGTTCTACGTAAAAACAAAGAAAATACTCTTAAACAGTGTTAACAGTTAACACTTTTAAAATAACTCCATTTGTTCAGACTACCTTTTTCCCATATAAAATTATATTAAGAAAAATTCTATATTTAATAATTTAAGCAACTTTTTTTCATAAAAAGAAAAATCTGAATGGTCTTAAATTTAACCTAAAAGATGAAATTCCTAGAACAACAGAATATTCAGAGTGGTTTCTACTGCCTAAATTTCTTTTCCAGGTGAATATTTTCAATCTATATTAAATAGAGTGACTTACTTGGCATTTGTTCCAATCCAGTAAATGATTCCATTTTCATCAAAATCATGCTGGTGTCGAAATATAAAATTTTGGCCTTCTCTTAATTTTCGAACAAAAACAAATGAAGATCGGTCAAAATCGTACCACTGCTTTGCTACCTAACCAAAGAAAATATGGAAGACACCTTAATGATGATATTTTGAAGTTCACTGCCCACTTTGTTCCTAACCCTTTAATGTGATTTTTTTAAAATAATCAATATTCATTAAAAAATATTTGAAAAAGAAAAATAACTAGAAAATTCCCTAACCATAGCACCCCACTATTAATATCAGAGAGTATTTCTTTATTCTTTAGTCTATTATTTCAACAGAAAGAGTAAAAGAAAGTCTCAATCATACTGTATAAAAACATTTTTCTCTAATCAGTCTGTATATTATGATAGCCAAATAATAGTCAAACTAATTGAAATAATTACCAAATTGATATTCCTTTACTTATTAGCATTAAGTTTTTGCTCATTGTTTTAGTAGTACAAATAACTATAATAGACATCTTTATGAAGAAACCATTCATAGCCTAAACATTATTTTCTAAAATGGAATTCCCAAACCACTTTTCTAAAGGGCTAACCCACAGCAAAAAAAGCTTATTTCACACCATGTCCTTGCTAGAAACTCACCATTTTTAAGAGATACTGTTCCAGAGATTCAACTGTGGCTAAGGGTTCCATCTTCAACATTCTGCCAGTCCTGTCTATTAATGCAGTTTCACCAGGCGCACGTTCCAACCGAAATCTTAATCTTCTTGTAAGTATCTACACAGAAATGATTAAAATGCTTCAGGGAACACTGTGCTTTTATCTTAACATTTTGAAAATGAGAAATGTTACATAACACCGCAATTGAGATTAATAAAGTATAACCATAAGGGAAGTATCAGTATCTGTTTCCTACAAAATGTTTTTAAGAAGTTCACTGAATAAGTAATATTTTCAAGAAATAAACTACTGATCTCTAAACAACTTCAAACATATATGGTTTAAATAAAATTATTATAATTCACTTAACAGATTAACAGAAATATTAAAGCCTTAACTGATAACTTGCAATTTTCCAAGTAGTTATAAAAAGCAGCTAATTAACTTATGCTATTAAAGTGAAAATATATTAAATAATCTATGGCTAATAAATTGAAAGAATACAAGACATTTTAATAGCTTCCAATCCAATGTTTCAGTAAAGAAAACAAGTATGTGCTTCATTTCTGTATAAATTTTAACTAATTTCTATAGCCACAGAATTAAACATTTATATGTACATTTGGGGAGCATTTTAGACTACAAAATTAACAGAGGGCACATCCCTAGCTTTCCTGTCTTTGTATCTTGCAGTCTCTTGAAATGATATACATACAATAAAAGATGTTGGTGCTATGACTGTATAAGCTGGGAAATCTCCAGTCTTTGAGACTATTTCTATCTCATTCACCTATCAAAGACAAAATCTTTAAAATAATAGACAAAAGTCCCCTTGTTCCTCTATAATGCTCTGTTTGAAGTAAAGCAAAAAGTAGACCTCTACAACTTATTTAATATATGTACTATGTCAGATATAGTAACAATACTGTAACTTTCTGAACAAGCTTTCTAGTCTGGAAATCTAGTGCCTTTGGTAACACTAAGGGGTTCTTGAGGGAATGCTAAGTTTTTTGTATTGAGTAGGCATTGTTAGTGCAAACATAGTTTTTTAGTCACTCATTAAAGGCTGTATTTAAAAGAAACTATTTGATGCAGAGAAATGCAGAAAAGGTCAAATAAAAGCCAGACTCAAGCCCAAATAACCTGTAAGTAAATACTAAAGTAACCTACAGAAAAGGTAAAGATCTGTTCTGGGATATTATCAGTAAGAGTATTTGTTTTATTTGTTCATATTGGGACACTAGATGCTAACATAAGGATAATTTAATGAATTAATAAGAAAGACAACAAAATAATATTTAGGAAGAAAACAGACTTTTTTATGAAACCATGTGATAATGGCAGACTTCCAAAAGAATCAATAGAAACAGCTAAGGAAGGCCATCTCTACTCAATGACATATAGAAAACAAGAAAAAAAAATCGTGCCTGAAACATTTTCACATTTTCTTACACGCTGAGTTAAACACAGAGACGAAGGGACTTATTTCATAAACAGATGGGACTTAACTCTAGAACGAAAGGATTTTCTGTTTTGCTTTCCAACTGAGAGTGTCATTTTCCACTTATGATCTATTAAATATGATTACTACTAAAAATAAACATTGAAATACTAATACATTCAAGAGTCATTAAAAAGAACAATCAAAAGGCACTGAGGGTTGAAGAATTTAACTATTAAGCAATCATTAAACAATGATTTGTTTGTCACAATTTGTTTAAACAATCACAATCTTTCTTTAATAAAACATATTTTTTGTTTTGTTTTTTAAGAAAAGTAAGACTGCTTCTAAATGCACTTAGCAATAACAGCAATTCCATGTTCATGGTTACCTGGAGGTTATAAGTGGATCCTGGTGTATCATACAAATGGAGAGGTAGACGTTCAATAGACTCTAGTACAGCTATTAACTTTCGGATTAATGCAACAGCTGGTCGGCTAGGAAAACAAGTAATTGTTACGAACTTCCACATAAGTTCAAACTAAAGTTCATACAGGATCTGCAATAGCCAACCTCATACAGACCCCTACTTTCTGTATTAATGCAAAGTGAAGTCTAGTTTTGCATTAGACTATAACTGAGTAAGCAAAGATAATCTCATAACTCAATTTCTTTACTTACTAAAATATTTCACTTTTCATATGAAACTTTCACAACTGCATTCAAAGTAATGCATAATTTAACGTGTATTCTATTTTTTAAAGTTTAAACAATTTTATTACATAATATTTGATACATATAACAGAATATATAAAGCAGTGAAGTTTGGAAAATGATAGTATTATTAGCAAGCCAACACTGGTAAAATATTTCTGGAAAATAACACGATAAGTTATATCAAGAAGTTTTAAAAAATCATCAACTCACTAAAATTTAAAGCAATTTATATAAAAAGACATTTCCACCAAGACAAGTATATTTCAGTATTAGCAATAATTTGCAAAGAGTTAATATGTTTCATAGACTAATCTTTCAATAAATGATTATATATTCATATAATACACACTCATTTAAAATGGTTTTTAAAATTAATGGAATTGAATTTATTATTTTAAAAATTCACATTCAAAAGTAAATAAAATCATAAAATGAACCTTTATCAACTCACAACCCAGCTCAACAGTTACCTATTAATGGCCAATTGATTTCTAGCTATATCCCCAATCATTTTTCCCCTTTCCATGTATTTTGAAGAAAATGTCAAAGCATTTCACCCAGAAATACTCTTGAGTATATAACTTTACAGAAGTTTTAAAAAATAAAATCACATCATCACCACACCTAAAATATCATCAAATACATAATCACTGTTTAGATGTCTGGTTGTATCTTAAAGATTATCTAATTTAAATAAGTGCTCAGCTGCATTCACAGCAGACATGGACTTTCTTTTATTCCATTAGATTAAAAAATACTTTTTAAAAATCTTTCTTTGTATATATTTACAAGCTACTCTTGTACTGAATAAAAAAGTTCCCACTTTGTATATGAACACTATAATAGACTATTTCAAAGGAAACCTATCAACTTACAAACACTTCAAACATGACATTAGAAGAAATTTGGGGACTTACCTTTCGTCATCTTCATTTTCACTAAAGGCTGTTTTAAAAACATTTATTCTTTCTACCAGTTGACTACAATCTTGTTTCATATCTAAATCCATGCTCTTAAAAAAAAAAAAAATTTATGGCTGATATTGAAATTAATAAAAAATACCCAAAATGAATATTAATATACATTACAAAATTATCAATACAATCTAAGGGAAGTCATTATTTTCTTTCAATTAAAATTTTTTATTATATGACCAGTTACTGCTGCTGCTAAGTCGCTTCAGTCATGTCCGACTCTGTGCAACCCCATAGACAGCAGCCCACCAGGCTCCCGTCCCTGGGATTCTCCAGGAAAGTACACTGGAGTGGGCTGCCATTTCCTTCTCCAATATCTTCAATGTTATAATGGATAGCAATCACATTCCTTTCCTCAAAGTGTATACAAGCTACTTTCAGATTATTTATGAACATTTTAACAGTACTATTTACATTAATTAGTATTAGAAAAATATGACTGGTATATCAAAAAAATGATTTCATAGACATTATTAAGTCATGTAAAGTGATATCAAGATAATTTTAATAAAGGAAAAATTTAATCACAATAAAGAAGTTAACATGGACTAAACTGAAGGGAAATATAAGGCTACTGATAAATATTGATACCTGTCAAATATTCACATGAACTTCCTAAATTGTCATTGTTCATAACTTAATCTTATCCAAATATTTTAGGTATTTAAAAAGGCCTACAGACTAACTCTATTTTACAAAAGTGATGAGGAAATCAGAGCAGTGAATAATGTTAAAGCGTTTTTTACAAACAAATCTTGAATAAATTATAATCAGGTAACTAAAAAAAATCTAAACTCAATTGTTTAATTCAACTGGCTCAAACTACTGATAAAACTTAATGGCTGGAGAAATTATAGATGTTAATGTTTACTCCAGTTTTTAATACTCCTTGACAAATAAAGTACGCCTTGTTCTGTCAAAAGTGTAGCTACAAATAATTTTCTAATTATACACTTGATTCTGTACAACTTACATTGTTTAAAACAGTCAGAAGCGCTTGCACCAAGCCACTACTGCACATCTCATATGGCGAAATTGTGTTTTCATCCTTCAAAAGTACAATCAGATTTTCTAAAGCTGTCTTCATTAAATCTCTCCAAGTGTTCTCACTCTCAATACACTAAAAGAAATAAGAAATTTTAAATAAGGATGATGAAAAAAACCAACAGGTCTTAATATACTTAATTTATCAGAACATCAACTACCATGAAATTAGACATTAAACAAGATTAAGAAATTCAAATTATTAATGCAAATTTTCTCTACCAGACTTGGCAACCTTGTTTGTAAAGGGCTGATGATAAATATCTTAGGCTTCACAGGCCACATGTCTTGGTCACACCTGTTTAACTCTGTCATTGTAGCCACTATGGCAGTTACAGACAACGGGAAATAAATGAGTGTGGCTGTGTGCAATAAAACTACTACAGAACAACAATTTTATACATTTATATAATTTTCAGAAATCATGAAATATTGTTCTTATTTTTGGTATGTATTCAACCATTTAGAAACAAAACCATACAAAATTTAACCCATGGGTGATAATTTGCTGACTCCCTAATCAATATCTGGAATAGTAAGGATAAAGAAGAAAAATTAAGATCACTGTGTGTCATAAAATCTACAGGCTAACATACCTGTCTATTTGTATGAAGTTCCCAAGATGACTCTAACTGAGTTGCTATGTTTCTGAGTGTTACCACTACTCCACGAGGCATGCTTTCAACAGCTTTAAAGTGGTCATCATATAAATCTCGAGCCATAGTTCGTACCTACCAAAATAAAAACTTTTACTACAATTAATAATTTTACCAAATCTTCCTATTAAATATATAACCTTTAAAGTTAAGATGTTTGGCCAGTTTCAAGATGCAAAAATGTTCCTACTTCTATGCATGTACATCAGAAAGATTTAATGGTTAAAAAACCACTCTAGCAGATTTTAGGCAACTCAAAGAACATATAATTTTAATTTTTGGTTATTCAAACTTTATGTTCATATACGAAATAGAAGCTTATTTCATTTAAATAAAATTAAAGCTACAAAAGGTAACTCTGCTCTAGTGAACCAATAAGAAAATACAAATAAGCAAAAATAAAAGGAGAGAAAAAAGAAAAGAAAATTAAGCCATCTATAATTCCATCAACTGAAGTTGAATCTTTTAACATTCCAGGGTATATTTTAACTTGATATGTCTTTCTTCTGTTTACATTATATTATTCACACAAAATATTACATGAAGAGCAAGAATGACTATTGTCAGTTTGGGCACTAATTATCTCTCATTTAAATTAAAGTAATATTATTTGAGAGAGGAACCCACATATGGACATAAGGCTTGGGTCTGATGAAATTTTGCACATAACACTGTTTTTATGATTTATTACAATTTCATTTATACTACAAACTAACCTAACATAGCTGTAATGTTAATAGAATAAATTTTGCTCTCTACATGAATTAATAATATGTTACTATTCTATTTTAGTATGCCTCTCAGAATTAAAAGGCAAGTAAGTTCTGAATATCAGGCAACAGTGAAGAAACTATTCCTCTATAAACAGTATTAAGAAATAAAAACAGGTTAAAACAGTGTGTATACAAAATTATTTTTTATATCTTATCTATTACTTTATAATAAAATTATTTTTACCTAAAGTTAGTATATTTTGATACATACAGCTTTTACGCACACAAGAATAACCACATGATCACTGAGCTACTACTGATTTCAAGAAACTGAATGAATAATTCTATTTTTTTTAAGAAAATTAAATTAGAGGACTGAGACTATGCTCTCTTTGATTTACTTTTCTTTTGTATTATAAAGCTAATTTCCCTGTGAGTTAATCTAAATTTAGGTAGTTAATATAACTTCCTGGTGGCTCAGACGGTAAAGAATCTGCCTGCAATGCAGGAAACTCAGGTTCAATCCCTGGGTTGAGAAGATCCCATGGAGACGGGAATGGCAACACACTCCAATATTCTTACTTGGAAAATTCCATTGACAGAGAAGCCTGGCAGGTTACAGTCTGTAAGTCGCAAAGAGTCAGACACAACTGAGCAACTAACACTTTCATATTTTATTCCAAAAAGCTCCTGAGATAGCTGAGTGGTAATTTATAAAGAATTTAAGAGTTGAGCTTCATCATTTGAGAATTTCATACCTGTGAAATCAACTAGTCACTCAAATTTATTTGTAATCCACAAATCAATACTTGCACTTTTCACAGTTATTTGTGGGTATGTGTATGCAGTGCAGCAAAAACTTAAAAAATGTGATCACAGCCTCACAGGAACCTACACCTGTTATTTCTCCAAGAAGCAATTCACAGAAACTTTACAGAACATAACTACCATGAAAAAAGTAAATTGTATTTAGTCCAAATTCCTTTTACCGTATAATGGCTACCTTCAATTAAGATATTTTTTCCTCAAATGCCCTTAAGATATCCTGAATTAGAAGGAATCTGTAGCTTCATAGTCTACATTTACAACTGGAAATTATTATATGTAATAATTAATGTCTTCATAAATCATATATAGTGCTTCTAATAAAATCACTTACTAGTATTTCTATGGCCAAAGCCATGCAAACACAAGTACCCTCCCATCTCAATCACTCAAAGGCATTCTTTACATACTGTATGAAAAGACTGTATCATTATATGTAAAATAAAAATATGCCATCAGAAGATAATGAGTCTAACTATGAAATTTTACTTTCTTTTTTAAAAATAAAAAAATTCAATAGCAATTGATATGACAGATGGAAACATAATGGATTTATTTTAAAATGTATACTAAACGGACAGAATTTAAAAATTAGTAATATGAGTCAATAACATTTGCTTCTTTATCTTTTTGAGAGGTGACTTCATCTAAGATGACAATTAAACTAACTATCAAATTATCTGGGTCTAGATCCAGGAATTCAAACTGCTTCATCAAAAAGTATTTAATCAGGTTTATGAAATATAATAATGCATATTCAATCTCCCTGTATCACTAAAAATACTACTATCATTAATTAAAGCGTAAGTTTAAAGCTTTGGTGACATTAAAAATGCAAGATGATTTTAAAATAATTTAGATTTTATTCTTTATCTCATCAATTTTATTTCTATTTTAATATTGATGTTTAGTATATATAGGGAAAATAACTAAATGTATATATATTATCAAAAGTGAGATAATGAGCACTGAAAAAGGAAAACTAAAAATACATGAGACTAGGGTAGCCTATGTTATACGCCTCAGTTTCTGAACTGCCAATAATCTACCTCTAAAATCCTATGTCAGTGTAAAAGACAAAACAAATCAAATTCCACAAATTTACCTTTTGCTTAGTTTTTTCTAATTTAGATTTTAGTTTTCTTCCTCTTTTGCCAGTCCAGCCAGTCACAAATTCTGAACCTTAAAAAGAAAAAAAAAGACATTTCACAGAATATGTTTCGTGAAATTTAACAATTTATGTGCAATTTAACATAGTCATTCATTCTTATTCTGCTAAACTGACATACCTACACACTTACCCAAAGAAGTTTCTGCAGTAAATGAATGCCTGGTTCCTCTATTAGATTCAAACACAAATCCAGGTAAATCTTCTTTCAGTACTGTTGCCTGCTGGCCATCTGAGTTATGAATAGCAATTTCTCCTTCTTTCAAACATGTTAGTGACCAATTCCCTACGGTGAGTTTAGTGGGTCCTGGTGCTGAGAGTATAGGTTGACTTGAAGTAGATGGCTTTACTTGGCCTCGTGCTCTTTGTAACTTCTCTAAGAATTCACTTCTACTTTCTATAAATACAAAATGTTTGTTTTAAATTTCATTCCTTTCAAATATACCATTAAAAAAAATGAAACTACCTACTGGAATATCAGTTTTATTTTTAAAAATTCACTAAAGTTTTTTGTTCTTTGATATACTCTCATTGATTTGCTATTATTTAGGTTCAGGCATAAAAACAATCCTCTGGCCAAAATTTTTTGAAGTAGAAGGCTTTTGGGAAAATAAATAATTTGAGACAGCATCAAACATGTGCAGTTCATTATTGCATGATAAGAGGCACCTTTACATAAAAGCATGGTGAGAGTAATCCTTGTCTCATACAATAGAAAGACATGAAATGCTTTCATGGTACAATCACTTTCTCTGGTGATATTAAAGAAAGGGCCATATGATCATCAAGGATATACTACTGCTTTGACAATGGTGGCAGAAATGAGCAGAAAAACAAATGATCAAAATGATAGAAACTAGTAAAAGGATTTTGTAGAAACAAAATATTACCTGAACTATCCGATCCACCTTCGGGACTACCACTTGAATACATGGTGGCTAGTTTTCCATCCAAGATAAATCTAAACCATCCATTACTGCCATTAGACAATTCCAAGGCTGCTGCATCACTCCATATATACAAGCAGTCCCTTCCCCTAATGATGGACCAATCTCTCCAATGATATGGTTTACCTTGCTGCAATTCTTTAGCATCTTCCTGTGGTTCATCTTCCTGAATGTGTAAAATTATTCAATGAAATGTGGAAAATAATTTATATTTCAAGTATTTGTAAGTATTTATAAAAACATGACCAGGAATCAAATTTAGAATTAAAACATCCTGAATATAATAGTCATCTGCCTGTAGTTTAACATGTATTATGATTCAACTAATTATAATCTTACAAGTCCATCTTAAAAATGGTTAAGAAATTCACATGACCTAAGTTATGACATTTCCAGGTATATAGGTAAAGAAAACAAATGGATTAGCTCTAAACACAATAACCTAACTATGATTTGATAAACTCACTGTATCCCTGGGCCTAAGAGATTATTTGTAAAAAAATGGATATTTACATTAAATCAATGGTATCCAAACCTAGCAGTGTAAAAGAACCACCAGAGATGTGTTTTATCAGTAAACTGTAAGGCCCCACCCCTAGCCAAGTGAATCAAATGTACTGGATCATTCCTATAATGATAAAAATGTTAAAAATAATAATTTGTAAACATTGTTTGACTAGCCTGGCATCCTAAAAGTTTTGATTTTGTTGATAACAATTAAATATTAAGAAGATTCATCATCAACATATGATCTTGGCAAGTGTGTGCATGTATGCATGTATAGGTAAAGAATTTTGAAACTTTTATAGACTTATTATACTTAAAAAAACGTGAAGGGACTTCCGTGATGGTCCAGTGGTTAAGAATCTGCCTTCCAATGCAGGGAATTTGGTTCCATCCCACATGCCATGGAGCAACTAAGCCCACGCCATGGCTACTGAGCCTCCACGCTACAGAGTGTGAGCACCTCAACTAAAGTACATGCACCTCAATGAAAGATCCTGCATGATGCAACGAAGAACCAGTGTGCCATAATGAAGACCTTACACAGCCAAAGAAATAAATGTTTTTTAAAAATTTAATGCATCTTTCACATGTTTCTTCCCTGAAGTAGTAGTTTATAACACTAAAATAAGATTGCAAAATATGGATTATAAATTTCTCTAATGTAAGTACTTGTGCTCCAGACCATGAAGATTAAAGCTTGACTATCCATTGTAAACAAATTAAAAACTAGATAAAATATATGAAAAAGTATTTTCAGATACTGGACAACAAGCAACACAGGATTGCGTGATCTCCTAGAAAACAGAAACAATTAAGTAAGCCTAAGGTAAGCCTCTTAGGTTCAGACAGTTTTCTGGTTAAGGTCTTAAGAAAAGGGAACACAGAGTAAAGCAGTGTAAGGAAATCTGTCTTTGAAGAGATTAAGGGAAATGGAATACGCATGGTAGATGAGTTCAGGATCAGGGAGTCAAGCAAAAAAGACCTCTAGAAATGTGCAAAGTGGTCTCCAGGACATCTCTACTGAGTATCAGACCACCTGTGTATAGGTGATGTTACACATAAGACTGGGCAAAGAACGATTTGAAAACGATACGCTGGAAAATTCAGAAGTCACACATGATGATCATACGTTTGCATTCCAAACAGCCATAGTGGAAAATCCTCATATCAACAGTTGAGACTTTTTCCAAATCTGATGATAACTGTAAGCCCACAGAGCAGAGAAAATTAAATAATCCTGAGCCGGGGCAGACCCCCACATGTGCATGCACACATACAAGCTAAACAGTCATGTCCAACTCTGTGGTGTCCAACTCTGTTCAAGCCCACCAGGCTCCCCCATCCCTGGGATTCTCCAGGCAAGAACACTGGAGTGGGTTGACATTCCTTCTCCAATGCATGAAAGTGAAAAGTGAAAGTGAAGACACTCAGTCATGTCTGACTCTTAGTGACCCCATGGACTGCAGCACACCAGGCTCCTCCGCCCATGGCACTTTCCAGACAAGAGTACTGGAGTGGGTTTGCCATTGCCTTCTCTGAAACACAGCTAAGTACATGAAAGACAAATTGCTAAAAACAAGTTATAAAGTCTTAAGAATAGCCAGAGGAAGAAAAGATTCAATATACACAAAGGAACAAGATGAAAAAATAAGGCAAACTTAACAGTATATAACACTATGCACATTCAGTGACAATGGAGTATCTCTTCAAGTACTAAAAAAAGAAAGGCTGGCCAAGAATCCCTGCAGGCACTGAAAATGTCCATTAAAAATCAAGGCCAGGACTTCTCTGGCAATGCAGGGACACAGGTTTGAACCCTGGTCCGGGAAGACAGAGCAGCCAAGTCCGTCCGCTATAACTGCTGAGCCCACAAACCCTAGAGCCCGTGCTCTACAATAAGAGAAGCCATTGCAACGAGAAGACTACGTATGGAAAAGAAGCCCCTATACTCCAACTAGAAAAGAGCACGCGCATAGCAACAAAGATTCAGTACAGCTGAAAAAACAGGGGGGCAAAAGCCATCCAGGGGTTAGGACTCCAAGCTGCCACGACAGGGGGCACAGGTTCGCTCCCTGATTGGGGAACAAAGATCCCACAAGCCATGCAGCATGGCCAAAAAAAAAAAAAGAGAGATTTTCAGACAAATAAAATCTCAAAAGAATTTTCTGCCTTGTCGTGCCATTTTCTAAATAATGTATTTTGAAGAATAAAAGTTTAACTTTAATGAGAACAATTTACTGATTCTTGTTGTTGCTGTTCTTTTATAATATAATCTTTTAATATCCTATCTAAAAAACCTCTGGCAGAGTCAAGGTCACTAAGATTTTCTTCTTTTTCCTCTAGAAACCTTACAATTTTAGCCCATAAATGTTAGTTCATGATTTATTCTCTGCTAAAAGGGGCGAGATTTCATATTTCTGCATATGTTATCCACTTGTTCAAGCATAATTTTTTAGATCACCCTTTCCTGACTGAATTACCTTAGCACTTGTTTGAACAACTGACCATATATGTGTGGGTCATTAATCTATTTTTACACCACTAGCACACTTTCTTAGTTACTACAGCTTTCTTTCAAAGGATGCTTTGGCTATTCCAGGTTCCTATAATTTTCATATAAATGTAGAATTTGCTTGTTAATTTCTACAAAGACTGATGGAATCTGTAACCTAGCTCTTGAAAGAATTCCAAGGGGATGAACCTAGATAACACTTCTTATTTGGTTTATGTTAAATGTCCAGTAATTTAGGAAATACACACATTCATCCTTAACCAGGAAGGATTCTGCAACTACAATCCATACTCTATCATTCTCTCAAAAATAGTATTACTCAGTCGCTAATACTTAGGAAGCATTCACTAAATGGCAGGACTTAACCCTTGCTGGCACTCGGTAGAGACAGATAAGGTGTATTTTTTGACATGCAATCTAAAGCAAGAATTATCAATAGGTACTGAGACCAGTGGATAAAAGAGAAATGAGAAATAGCATATCTCCAGTCTCAAAATTATCTCCCCATAAATTACTTACTAATTACAAAAGGAAAAAGTATCTTTACAATACAGAAACCTGGCAGAGGCAGATATGACAAACTGATCCAAGTTAACTAACAGCAGGAGAGCAAACAGACATCATACGGCTCTTAGAAGGCAGGTTTTACACCAAAATTGCCATAACATCACCACTATAGCCTTTCTGCTAAAAACACACAACTTGAATCAAATCATGAATAAACATGGCACAAACACAATGTAAGGATCATTGTCCAAATTAAGGGATCTCTCCTCTTCAAAAACATGCCAGGGCTATAAAAGAGAAAGCTGAGAAATGGAACAACATGATGACTAAATGTAATGTGCTCCTGGAATGGATTCTGGAAGTGTGAGGTGGAGAGGTAGGAAGGTCGTCGGCACAGGCAGGGTTTGCTATTAGAGACAACAGCAAATTGGAATAAGTCTCTGGATTAGATAATTTTTTAATAAATATTAAATTTCCTGATTTTGATAGCTATACTAGGATTAAGACAATGTCCTGGTTTTATGGTGAAGAATTTAGGTATAAAAAGGGACACGAGGTATCCTATTTCTCTTAAATAATATATTTTATTTTATTCTATCTATTTAATTTCTGGCCATGCTGAGAGGCTTGTGGGATTTTAGTTTCCTGACCAGGAATTGAACGCAGTACTAGGTAGTGAAAAACGCAGAGTCCCAACCATCAGACCACCACAAAATTCCCTCAAATAATATATTTTAAATGAGCATGCACACACATTGTCTTTGTAAGTAATTACGCAAATGGGGCAAAATGTCAGTAATTAGTGATTTTGGATAGAGAATGTTCTGATATTCTTTATATGCAACTTTTTTTTGCAAGTTTTAAGTTTTATCCATGATACATTTTAAAAGAAAAGTTTTAAAAGAAAATTTTTAAAAACTACAGTATGACTCCATATTGCCATTATTTTGTCAAATTGTCAAAACCCATCATGATTGGAACTACATTTCTTCAAAAGAAACCCTATTCCTGATAGATACCATTGCAAAAAGATACCACTCACTTTTTCTGGTTTTGATTCCTCTTCATTCTCATCATCAGAGGAAGGACCGGCCAAAGTGGACACTTTGCTAATAACACCAAGTCTGGCTAGCTGATCCAAAAATATATCGCCACCTTTATCTACTAAATCCCTTATGATTTGCAAAGCCAGCAAGTGGCCATCATCATCATCCTGGGGAGCAAAAGAAGGAAATTAAAAGAAAATGGTAAAAATAAGTTTAGCAGCATGGAACAGGCAAATGCATTCATTTGCACAGACAAAATGATTTAATTAAATTAGGATGCAACTAATTTTACTACTACTTAATGAAATTAAAACTACAGAAGTTTCAAAAAAGGCAATAAACTTACCTCTTGATCAAGAACAGTTGCAGTTATTTCCACTAGTATTGTAGGCAAATTGTGACCAACATCAGAATCACAAACTTCTTTTAAGAGTGCTTCAGAGCAAAAATGAATCATTTTTCGAATCAGAGCAAGACTTGCTTTCCTTGAAAAGTAAAAAATAAAAGGACTTTTAGGTAGCCATGATAAGCTAAAATTAAAAAATAATAATAATGAAAATTAAAATATCCAATTTAAGTTTTAAACAGTCTGCTGAAAATATACTTAATATAAGAATACTGTTAGTAAGAACCTACTGAATAGTACAGGGAATTCTATTCAGTACTATGTAATGACCTATATGGGAAAATAATATTTTTTAAAAGTAGATATATGTTTATATAACTGACTCACTTTGCTGTACAGCAGAAACTAACACAATGTTGTATATCAACTATATGCCAATAAAAAAAATTTTTTTAATACAAAATCAAACTAAGACAATATCAAAACTAGTTACACATTCATTTTTTAGGTAATTTAATTTTTTATTATTAATTGAGCTCATTAAAACAAATTATTTTTGTAATTTACTTACATGTGCTATGTCATATTTAAGCAGCATTACTGCTAACATTCCACAATAATTTTAGAAAGTCAAAAATGGTACAATTACTGATAAATGGTGTCTATAACTCCAAATACAAAACTCTTAAAACACCTGATGATTTATATTGAAATCAAATTTTTAATTAAGCATTTTCATCCTTTGTCAAACTTAAGAATGTTCATTATAACTATATTCTCTAAATGAGACCTTAGTAACCCCAGGCCCTCAAATATTCCCACTGTTAACATCTTGCATGACTCCTTTCCCTTCTATTTAGCTACTGCTTTGCTCAGAGCATAGGAGATACTCAATAATGTCACATAAACTAACCTCAACTTTATAAATAAGCAATTTGTTCTTTTAAAATAGAAGACACACATAACCACAGACATTAAAATGATAATACACTGGTCTATTACATAAAAGTTAGTAATTCATTTAACACATGTTTTCTGAGCATGTAGCAATAGCGTGAGCACCAAGCTGTATCCCTTGAAAGTGACTTCTCCATAAGAAAGGTGGAGAGGCAAAAATCACTACTGAGATCTAAGAGAGGCATGTGACGCAGATGTATTACCTCAGAATGTGGCCTTCATGTATTTCAGAACTCTCCCTAGGTCAATTTCATAACACTATGCATTCCTTAAATTTAAAATATCCTTTATTTCAAATTCAAGTACATAATAGAATATAGTAGGCAAAAGGAGGACAAACAGGCCTCAGTTCCTTCCAGTGTTTGTTAATATCTATGTATATATGGTTGTAAAATCAGTTTTTATGTATAATAGTTTTATGTTTTGATTTATCTCAATTAAAACAACATAAGAATGTTCACATGTTGTCTGCCTATCTGGCTACTATCACTATCATGCTGAATCATTATGAGCCAGGAACACTCGTATGTATTTTAAAAACTTTACATGTCATTTAATCCACTCAACAAACCCTATGAAGTAGTTTTATCAGCTCAGTTTTACAGATGAAAAAAAAAGACACAAAGAAAGGTAAGTCTACTAAAGTCAGAGAGTTAATAAATTAAGAGCCTCAACTCAAACTCATCTCTTAACCAATTCACCATGCATAATATACATAAAATAAAATTTTCCTGTTTAACAGTATTATATAAATTGTGAGCATTTAGCTTACAGACTTTTCAATCAATACAATAGTATTATTTTTATACTATTATTATTTAATATATTTAATACTATTATTATCTCATATACTATATATTATTTTTATACAGTTTTATTTCTTCAGTAGAGGGATTCTTTGATCCAGGAGTCTAAACATTTTCACACATACTGAATGTGCATCAGTATGGAATCCATACTTGGCAAATGGATTAAAAAAAAGATCTATTAAGTGACAACATGGTTGGACCTCAAGGGCATTGTGCTAAGTGAATAAGCCAGAGAAAAACAAATACTGCCTCATATCACTTAAACACAGGTTTAGAGACAGAGAATAAAAAAAAAAGCTCAAAGACCAAGATTTCAGACAGTGTGGACTCTGTGAAGACAGTAAAATATTATGACTGATATGCAAAATGCCTTAGGGGTAAATTTAAATCTGGTGGGTAACTGTCACTGGACATAAGCATTTGAACTGAGGCCTGAATGAAGACTGATAAGTCTCCACCAAAGTGAGCTAAGTGCAAAAGCCTCAAGGTAAGAATGGACATAGAAGTTTCGAAAACAGAAAGAAGGTTAGCATAGTTTAAGTACAATAGATTAGGGGTTAGATAGTACTAAATGCAGTCAGAGAGCTAATTGGGACTTAAACAAGACATCTTCCAAGCCTGAGT
The DNA here is from genome assembly GCA_006410875.1 of Neotragus pygmaeus. Taxonomy (NCBI): domain Eukaryota; kingdom Metazoa; phylum Chordata; class Mammalia; order Artiodactyla; family Bovidae; genus Neotragus; species Neotragus pygmaeus. The sequence continues at coordinate 420,739 of SJYV01036106.1, forward strand.
GTTAGGGAGTTAGGTTTTATTTAAGGCCAATTAAAAACTACTTGGCTTCCCAAGTGGCTGAGTGGAAAAGAATCCGCCTGCCAAGCAGGAGATGCAAATTCAATCCCCAGGTCGGGAAGATCCCTGGAGAAGGAAATGTCAACCCACTCCAGTATTTTTGCCTGGAGAATCCCATGGACAGAGAAGCCTGGCAGGCTACAGTCTATGGGGCTGCAGAAGAGACAAGGCTCTCAGACATGGCTTAGTGACTAAAACAAGAAGAAGCTACTGGGTTTAAATCAGGTGATGTGACATGATTAAAAAATGAATTCAGCCTAGTATGTAGGAACAGGCTATAGAGGGACAAGACAGAAAAAGAGGAGAAAGACTAGGTAAGAGGCAACTATAGCAGCCAAACTACACACTATGGTGCTTTGGACCAGAATATTAGCAACAGATGGACAAACATGGCAGATTTTGGACACACCGTAGAGGGAGAGCCACCAGGACCCATGTCAGGATGAAATCACTCATAACTTCATGCTTTTGTACATATTCTTGTTCACTGACCCTTCTAAATCTATCTCCCTAAAAACTTCCAAGTATCCTTTAAACCCCAATTGAAATCTCATTTCTGCATAAAATCTCCAATTTGCCCAGCCAATTAGTTGTTAAATCATTTATGTTCCCGGGGAATACATGTTTAATCTACCACTTAGCACTCTGTATTATTACTCATGTCTTCCTTATTAGCTTGCAAGGGTAAAGAGGGCCAATTCTTCCTAATTCTTTGGGTAACTCCTCTAGTGGCTGGCTTACACTGACTCTATCAAAAAGTCTCCATAAAGCTCAGTAAATGTTAGCTGTACTTAAAATTTCTCTCTAGAGTTGATATTCAGAGAGTTACAAAAAACTGTGTTAGGTTTTCTTGATTTTCTAAATTACTTCTCAGGTCAGATCATCAGAAGGAAAGATTTAATTATCCAATCTAACTTTTATTCTTACCATACCTTTTCAATATTAAAATAATGTTACATTCTTCTGGAAAAGGGAGATAGATAAAACTACATAAATAATAAATACAAATAGTATGAATAACTACCTTATTGAAGGCAGCATAGTCTGTTGAAATGTTTGTGCAAATACTGGCAGTAACCTTTTCAAGTATATAGGTGCCATTTCTGGATCTCCTTTCGGCTCATTACATTCTTCTTCATCTTTATTTGTATCTTTCTTTTTCTTATCATCCCCTTTATTAACTGGACACATCCAATCACCTACAGACAAATATTGTTCAATAAAATACATTTTTTGGGAATTTTTTCAGGGAAAAAATATTAAAATGTACTCAATGATAGCTATCCTAATCAACAATAATCAAATTAGCATACTGTATCTATCAAAGATGTTCATAAAAATACTAAAGAACATCAGTATCTCCAATGAGTTGAATCATAAATTTGGACATTCTCAGTTCAGTTCAGTTGCGTCCGACTCTTTGCGACCCCATGAAAAATTCCAAAAATATTTGAGAGACTCTGTATTCATCTACTTTATGAAAACTAAAAAATGTGGTCAAAGTATTTTGTCTACACAACAACCAACTATTCTTTATGACATTCTCATATCCTTAAACTTGTGATTTGGTCTTTTGGGAATCATGCAGCCACAGTCTCAGAGAACACAGAACAGTACACTATAAAAGGTTTATCAAATATAAGAGCATGCGTATAAAATCACTTGACTTTAAGGAAATTATTTCCTTATATAAGGGAGTTCATTTGTCTACAAAAAGCTACTTTTATGGAAGCGAAGCTGAAAAGTAATAGCAGATGGCATAAAAGGGAAGATATGCTACTCACCTGGAGACTGAAGAATAGCTACTACTTCACTATGGCCCCTTTCCCGAGCTTTATCTAATGGAGTTTTCCCATCTTCATCTCTCAGATCTGGATTTGCACCATGCCGTAAGAGAGTCTAGAAAAGAAAAGCATTTAATATGGATGTTAGTGATCAACACCTTATTTCTTCAATGTACAGTTCTACAACCTTCAATTGCATCCACATACTTCATAATGCCCATTTACAGAATTACTTAAGCAGACGAAATTCAAATCTCTGCCTTTGGACACAACTCTAAAGCTGTTTATTTACATCTTGAAAAAAGTATAGATTAATTTCACTTAGTTATTAACATCTCAAATTAAGTATGTTCACATCTGAACCTGTCATCTTCTCCATCAAGCCTCGCCTCTCAATTTCTTTAACAGAGGTACTACTATTCAGTCTGTACAACGGAGAATGCTATCATCTTTGCCATAACGAGTTTAGTGACACAGAGTTTCTGAGAGTGCCCAAGCAGACAGGATTTTTCACCCAAGTTACTAAAATCCATTCCACAACTTTTGTTGCATGGACAGGTAATAATAACTATGCTGTAACTTCTATCTGGCCAACACTAATTCTAAGACTTTCCTATTTAAAAGATGTTGAAATGTGCATGGTGGGAGGTAGTATCTTGGAATCAATTAAAAAGCAGAAGAACCTGTGAAGAATGATGTGTGTATGTGTGTTAGTTGCTTAGTCGTGTCCAACTCTTTGCAACCCCATAGACTGAAGCCCACCAGGCCCCACCGTTCATGGGATTCTACAGGCAAGAATACTGGAGTGGGTTGACACTTCCTTCTCCAAAAGGAACTATAGAAAGAAAGAAAGTGAAGCCGTTCAGTCGTGTCCAACTATTTACAACCCCATGGACTGTAGCCTACCAGGCTCCCGCATCCATGGAATTTTCCAGGAAAGAGTCCTGGAGTGGGTTGCCATTTCCTTCTCCAGAAGAATGATAAAACATGTAAAATGCTTAAGACCCTGGCTGGCACAGAATAAGTGCTTAATGAGTACCTATTATATCATTATTAGTAATGGCAGCTATAGTTCATTGTGGGCTAATATATAATCAAAATAGGTTAAGATTAGATACAATTCATTTGGCTCTTTCTCCCTCTCAGATACCTATAACTGAAAACCAGCATGGGTTCAAAAAAAAAAATGCTCAATAAATTTTAGTACCGTTAGAAATATCATTTCCTCTAAAAATTAACCAATTCAAGCCGACAGAAGTTGAGGTTGAAGAGATCACCTAGAAGGGTAAGTTATTACCACAAAATTTTCTTAACAACATAAACATGACAGCAATAGCAGCTACCATTTAAGTGTCTACATACAATATACCAACTACTATATTAAGTGCTTTTCATGTATTTTTTTTCTAATCACAGTGATAATGCTAGAAGGGACTTCCCTGGTGGTCCAATGGTTAAGACTCTGAGATCCATAGTATATATACATGTACAAAAGAGAATGAAATCTTGCCATTTGTGATAACATGCATGGACCTTGAGGGTATTATGCTAAGTGAAATAAGTTGGACAGAGAAAAATAAATACTGTATGATCTCACTTATGTAAAGAATCTAAAAAATAAAGGAACAAATGTAAAAAACAGACTTGAGCAAACTCCAGGAGATGATGAAGAACAGGGAAGCCTGGTGTGCTGCAGTCCATGGGGTTGTAGAGTCAAACACAACTGAGTAACTGAACAACAACAAAAGTCCTTTGCTAACGTAACAATCAAAAATATTACAATTCTTTGGCAAACAGAATATCGCTATATTGATAAACAGAAATAACAGAAACATGTATAAAGCTATTCATTACCAGGAGAAAGAAATCAGGGGAAAAAGCAAGTTTTCAGCAATAGCTGACTGGTTGAAAGTGGAGAGTGAAAAAGTTGGCTTAAAGCTCAACATTCAGAAAATGAAGATCATGGCATCCAGTCCCATCACTTCATGGGAAATGGATGGGGTAACAGTGGAAACAGTGTCAGACTTTATTCTGGGGGGCTCCAAAATCACTGCAGATGGTGACTGCAGCCATGAAATAGGAAGACGCTTACTCCTTGGAAGAAAAGTTATGACCAACATTACTTTGCTGACTAAGGTCCGTCTAGTCAAGGCTATGGTTTTCCAGTAGTCATGTATGGATGTGAGAGTTGGACTGTGAAGAAGGCTGAGTACCAAAGCATTGATGCTTTTGAACTGTGGTGTTGGAGAAGACTCTTGAGAGTCCCTTGGACTGCAAGGAGATCCAACCAGTCCATTCTGAAGGAGATCAGACCTGGGATTTCTTTGGAAGGAATGATGCTGAACCTCAAACTCCAGTACTTTGGCCACTTCATGAGAAGAGTTGACTCATTGGAAAAGACTCTGATGCTGGGAGGGACTGGGGGCAGGAGGAGAGGGGACGACAGAGGATGAGATGGCTGGATGGCATCACGGACTCGATGGACGTGAGTCTGAGTGAACTCCGGGAGTTGGTGATGGACAGGGAGGCCTGGCGTGCTGCGATTCATGGGGTCGCAAAGAGTTGGACACGACTGAGCAACTGAACTGAACTGAATACATTTGCACAGGTTAAGTATATAGATATAATAAAAGATTTCTATATACTAATAGGGAGAGATCTCAATGTGTATTGCATATGCACTTAGTCACTCAGTTGTGTCTGACTCTTTATGACCCCATGTATAGTAGCCTACCAGACTCCTTGTCCGTAGGATTCTCCAGGCAAAAATACTGGAATGGGAAGCCATTCCCTTCTCCAGGGATCTTCCCAACCCATCGATAGAACCTGGGTCTCCTGCCCTGCAGGAGGATTCTTTACCATCTGAGTCACCAGGGAAGCTGGTGTATCATTAAACAATAATTAAACACTAACAATTTGTATTTTTAAATGAAAAAAGCGAAGTATGGATCAGTATATATGTTACATTTTGTATTTTAAAAAAGCATATATATTCTTGCTTGTACCTGTATTAAAAAAACAATGAAAAGATTTAAAGGGAGGGAATGAAGACAGTATGCAAGTATGGCTTCTTCAAATAAAAGTTTTTATATTATTCTAATTTTAAAGCAATGTAAATATTAAATTAATAATTTAAAAAACTGGATTTTACCTTTGCTACTTGAGGTCTTCCAAAACATGCAGCATAATGTAATGATGATGACCTTTGACCTCTGTTAACATCAGCACCTCTTTCACAAAGAAATTCTACCTGTAAAATAATGGAGAATCATAAAGTTGCCGTATTAACATGTCTGTCTTTGAAACATTAACTTTTATTTATTAGCTTACCATTTCCTGAGTTCCAAATGCAGAAGCCCAGTTTAACAGAGTTTGACCTACATCATCCATAAAATTTACTTCAAAGGCTGAAAGTTTAAAGGAAAAAATAAATCTTTTTTAAAGGCAACAAAATAATAATGAACTTTTCTAAAGTAGGAACCATTTAAAGATTATTATTAACTGTTATTAATAATCACTAAATAGATAGCCAATTTTAAACATTTAGGTCAACTCTAAGAGGAGTAAATAATCAGCAAACATAAATTCTGCTAAGAAAAAGTATTCCAAATTTTTTTAAATCACTGGGGATTCACAAGACTATAAGCCTTAAAATAAACATAAGAAATGAAATAACTAAATATACAATAAAACTAGAGAGTACCAGTTGCCTCATGCTGTAACCGAGGAAAAGCTAAACCACATCTATACTCTAAACAAGTCTGATGACCCAGAAGATCTTTTCTTTTTATTATAACATCTCTCTATTTATTTATTTTCCCCATGCTGATGGCTCACATGGTAAAGAATCTGCCTGCAATGTGGGAGACCCAGGTTCGATCCCTGGGTCAGAAAGATCCCCTGGAGAAGGGAATGGCAATCCACTCCAGGATTCTTGCCTGGAGAATTCTATGGACAGATGCTACAGTCCATGGGGTCACAAAGAGTCAGACACGATTGAGCGATTAATACTTCCACATTTCACTTTCATGCTGTGCAGCATTCAGGATCCTAGTTCCCTACTCCAGGGATCGAAGCGGTGCCTCCTGCAATGGGAGTACAGAGTCTTAGCCACTAGTCTGTCAAGGAAGTCTCCCAGAAGTATCCTTCACCAGCTTATATTTGCTGATCAGCTCATGAAGCAGCCTAAAAAAATGTACTATATATTATGAAAATTCACTTGTGTCAGTTTCCATTAATCCTAAGAAAACAATAGCCCTCAACTCAATCTGCGCTTAACCTTAGAATTGGTATNAAGCTTTTGCATAACAAGGGAAACTATAAGCAAGGTGAAAAGACAGCATTTAGAATGGGAGAAAATAATAGCAAACAAAGAAACTGACAAAGAACTAATCTCAAAAATATATAAGCAGCTCATGCAGCTCAATTCCAGAAAAATATATGACCCAATCAAAAAATGGGCCAAAGAACTAAACAGACATTTCTCCAAAGAAGACATACAGAGGGCTGACAAACACATGAAAAGATGCTTAACATCACTCATTATCAAAGAAATGCAAATCAAAACCACAATGAGATATCACCTCACACCAGTCAGAATGGCTGCTATCAAAAAGTCTATAAACAATAAATGCTGGAGAGGGTGTGGAGAAAAGGGAACCCTCTTAAACTGTTGGTGGGAATGCAAACTAGTACAGCCAATATGGAGAACAGTGTGGAGGTTCCTTAAAAAACTGGAAATAGAACTGTCATATGACCCAGCAATCCCACTGCTGGGCAAAGACACCAAGGAAACCAGAATTGAAAGAGAAACGTGTACCCCAATGTTCATCGCAGCACTGTTTACAAGGGCCAGGACATGAAAGCAACCTAGATGTCCATCAGCAGGCAAATGATAAGAAAGCTGTGGTACATGCACACAATGGAATATTACTCAGCTATTAAAAAGAATGCAACTGTATCAGTTTTAATGAGGTGGATGAAACTGGAAGTCTTTTACACAAAGTGAAATAAACCAGAAAGAAAAACACCAATACAGTATACTAAGGCATATATATGGAACTTAGAAAGATGGTAATGATAACCCTATATGCGAGACAGAAAAAGAGATACAGATGTATAGAACAGTCTTTTGGACTCTGTGGGAGAAGGTGAGGGTGGGATGATTTGAGAGAATAGCATTGAAACATGTATATTACCATATGCGAAACAGATCACCAGTCCAGGTTCAATGCATGAGACGGGGTGCTCACGGCTGGTGCACTGGGATGACCTAGAGGTTTGGGATGGGGAGGGAGGTGGGAAGGGGGTTCAGGATGAGGAAAACATGTACACCCATGGCTGATTCATGTCAATGTATGGCAAAACCACCACAATATTGTAAAGTAATTAGCCTCCAATTAAAATAAATTAATTAATTTAAAAAAGAAACAGATACAGAGAATAGACTTAGGGACATGGGGAAAGGAGAGGAGAGGTAAGAGATATGGAAAGAGTAACAAGGAAACTTGTATTATCATATGTAAAATAGATAGCCAACAAGAATTTGCTGTATGCCTCAGGAAACTCAAACTGGGTCTCTATATCAACCCTGTCTCTTATACACATCTAGATGTGTATAAGAGACAGCTGGAGCTTCATGCTTAATCTTCATGCACAAAACAAATGGACTAAGAGTGAAGAGTTATATTGCTGAGAGTAATCAGCAGCTACTAATATGATTCATTAAATGTTCCAAGAGAGCTGGAACCAAATCTACTTTGTTCACTGCCAAGTTTTCAAAGCCTAACACATTGGAGCAAATGCTCACTATGTGTTTTCTTTGAATGAATGAATGAATATCAGGCATAGGGCTAAGCACTTTATGTACATTATGTCATTAAGTCCTCTCAACACTCCATAGNGATGCTCATAGATTGTCTAGGCAAATAGACAAATCTCATCTTAAAGTTTAAATATATAGCTTTAAGAAGGTAAAAACAGAACCTTAGGAAACACTACCATTGAAGAAGTGAAGAATCAACTAATAATCTGCAAAGGAAAGAGAGAAAGGGAGAGCAGGGTATTAACAGATAAGAAAGAGTTTGAAAATATTGCTCAGTGAATATATGCAATGGAGTAAAGTCCTAGTTCTGGAAGAAAACTGAAGTGATGTGAGCAAGAGGGGGGAAATCTCTGAACAGAAAAACGGATACCTCTTCCTCTGAGGCCAGACACAGACAGAAATAAATCTATAAACACAGAGAAGAAAGTCAAGATATTAATACCTATAAAAACAACTCTCAAAGCATGGGGAAGACATTTTCAGGGGTCTNTGAACAGAAAAACGGATACCTCTTCCTCTGAGGCCAGACACAGACAGAAATAAATCTATAAACACAGAGAAGAAAGTCAAGATATTAATACCTATAAAAACAACTCTCAAAGCATGGGGAAGACATTTTCAGGGGTCTCTGATTTTTTTTTCATAATACTACTATAACAGTAATTATCTTTTTCTTTCTTACTCCTTTAGGAGTGTAAGGTAGAATTTTCTAAAAGTTTTATGAACTTGTGATATAGCAAAAGGCTAAATGCAGAAGCAGATATTAGGATCTGGCTGTCTTCTATTAAGTCACACATTTCAAATGAGACTCACAAAAATGCTTAACAATGCTACTTTCTCACTAAATTTATCTTTCTTCGGGGTATATTTTCATTAAAAATGTAATGTATGTTAACACATAAGGAGCTTGTTATTTTATGATAAATGAATAAATGTTTCTAAAGTCTGTTTCAATATCTAAGATGGTAAATAGAAACAAGCAGAACCTACATAAACAGAAGCTCTTTGCGGGTCTTCAATAATTTAAGACTTATAAAAGGGATCCTGAGACAAAAAGCGTGAAAATTGCTAAACTAGTGATAACATATTAAAAAGCAGAGACATTACTTTGCCAACAAAGGTCCGTCTAGTCAAGGCTATGGTTTTTCCAGTGGTCATGTATGGATGTGAGAGTTGGACTATAAAGAAAGCTGAGCACAGAAGAATTGACGCTTTTGAACTGTGGTGTTGGAGAAGACTCTTGAGAGTCCCTTCGACTGCAAGGAGATCCANTAGTCAAGGTTATGGTTTTTCCAGTAGTCATGTATGGATGTGAGAGTTGGACTATAAAGAAAGCTGAGCACAGAAGAATTGACGCTTTTGAACTGTGGTGTTGGAGAAGACTCTTGAGAGTCCCTTCGACTGCAAGGAGATCCAACCAGTCCATCCTAAAGGAGATTAGTCCTGGGTGTTGGGTGTTCATTGGAAGGACTGATGCTGAAGTTGAAACTCCAGTACTTTGGCCACCTGATGCAAAGAGTTGACTCATTGGAAAAGACCCTGAAGCTGGGAGGGATTGGGGGAGGAGGAGAAGGGGACGACAGAGGACGAGATGGCTGGATGGCATCACCAACTTGATGGACATGAGATTGGGTCAACTCCGGGAGTTGGTGATAGACAGGGAGGCCTGGCGTGCTGCGATTCATGGGGTCGCAGAGTTGGACACGACTGAGCGACTGAACTGAATTGAGAGCAGCAAGAATCATAAAGAGAATGAAAATATTTAGGAATTTAAAAAAAAAGTGAATCACATAAAGTCTAGCAGCTCCAATAAACTACTTAACAGTACTGATGTTTTTAGAGTCACATAAAGTTAATAATTAGTCCCACCAAGAATAAAATGAAAATGATACAGCTAACTCTAACAGGAGTATAGCAAAATAATTAAATGCACAGGCCCTAGAATCAGACTTCCTCATTTTCAAATTACTCATTATTGAATCTTGGCTCTCTGCCACTAACTACCTGTATCACCCCAAGCAAGTTACTTAATCTCACTATGCTTGTATTTTTTTCACCTACGAAATGTTAAGTGATAATATTAGCAGCACCTACCCCATACAGAGGTGTCATGAAGTTAAGTGAGTTAATACATGCAAAGTGTTCAGAATGATGCCGAGCAGATTAGTGCTAGTTGTCACGGTTATCGTTAACACATGCATATAAAGTCATTTTGGATAAGATCAGAAATAACCTGTATCAATGGGTTAGAGGCTACCAGAAACCAAACAGCACGGAGGCAACACAGAAAAGCACCATCAGGGACTTGCAAGTTCTCTTTAAGGATTTATTTCCCCAAGGCATACGGGATCTCTTTTAGTACCACAAGGACTGTGACTTCCACTGTTTTCAACCACTCTCAATAAAAGCTGATAATGAAAAGAATTTCATTTTTTTTTCTTTTGCAAAATGTACTTGTCACTCTCTGAGAGATCTTCACATGTACCAATAAATAATTAAGACTTACCTTTACACACTGTTCAGCTAAGTCTCTGCTTGTTCTGTTGTTAAGTTCAACCACAACCAAACGATTGCAAAGTGCTTTTATAGCTCCATCTACCCCAACAATCCTTCGGGTGCATTCTGCAGATACGTCCAAGTAGTATGTTATAGCACGGGCTGTTACCTCTAACACATTGTCTGGAGCACTTTCATCAAGAAAAATTTTGCAGAGGGCTGGTAAGAAAGTGCGAGGAGGACATCTGTAGTGAAAGAAATCATATTACACCCAGGATTACTAAATTCTTAACATCCAAAAGTCACCAATGTAACAGATAAAAACTATCACATAATACATTATGTTCAATACTCCATTCCACGTGTATATTAGGTAGTATTTCTCATATTGCTTTTGTTGCCATAATAACACTCACATGCTAATTTCATCACTACTGAAAATATCAGGTTGTAAACAGATTAAAGTAGCATTAACTTGAAACCATGTTCAGAAAACATTCCTATTCAATACTCAGCTCCAACATCAACTCTGTAAAATCTTCCCTAACCTCTCCAAATAGTTAAGTAGTACTTTCATGTTCCTAAAGCCTCATAAAAACAGTACCCACACTGTTTAATATATCATTTTATTTCCTTATTTACATTAAGAGTTCCTGAATGCCAGGAACATTGTTCAATTCATGTTTTATGGGAATTGTTCAATTCATGTTTCATGGGAACAAATGCTGATTTGGGGTTTAACAGACCAGGGTAAAACACAGAACAACAGCTGTGTAACCTTCGGGTGGTCCTGTTTCCTCATTTGTAAACCAAAGATAATATCTAAACAATATCAATTTTATATGGATGTTATGAAGATTTGATGAAATTATACACATTCAACACTTAGCTCAGTACCTTGGCACCATAATAAACTAAGTAACATTAGCTCCCCTTCCCTCCTGTGAATAGCCAATGTGTGCTATATAAACCTGCATAAGACAGCTTTATCAAAAGCACATTTTACACTTTTAAATCAACATTTTATGAACACCTAAATGATAAAAAAACATAAATTACATTTAGTAGAGATCGCAGTTATATGCCATCAAACACTTTAACCTAGCTGCATAAACTGAACTTTAAATGATCTACAGATATCACAAAAGGCACTATCGTCATTCCTCCACATTCAAAGAGGAAAGATTTCAGGGCCCCCTGTAGATACTAAAATCTCAGGATATTCAAGTTCATAAATTAAACGGTGTGGATACAGAAAGCTTACTGTATTCTCAACATTTCGGCTGAATTGTTTTCCGTCCAAATTTTAGTCTGCACGTATCTTTAGTAGTTTTTAAAAAATATCTGTATGAAAGCCAAAGTAACTTTGCCCTTTCTAATCTGCTTGGATGATGTTCACCTTAGGGGTCTTTACCTCTTGCATTCAGTGATTAAACACAAGTGGGTTTCACTAGCCAGCATCATTGGCAACCTAGGTCACATTGTTTTGTTGCTATTGTTCAGTCGCCAAGTCATGTCCAACTCTTTGTGACGCCATGAACTGCAGCATGCCAGGCTTCCTGTCCTTCATTTTCTCACTGAGCTTGCTCAAACTCATGTCCACTGAGTCGCTGATGCCATCTAACCATCTCATCCTCTGTCTCACCCTTCTCTTGCCCTCAATCTTTCCCAGCATCAGGATCTTTTCCAATGAGTCAGCTCTTTGCATCAGGTGGCCAAAGTACTGGAGCTTCGGCATCAGTCTTTCCAATGAATATTCAGGGTTGACTTCCTTTAGTATTGACTGGTTTGACCTTGCTGCCCAAGGGACTCTCAAGAGTCTTCTCCGGCACCAAGTTCGAAAGCATCATTTCTTTAGCGCTCAGCCATCTTTGTTTTTTAATTAATTATTTTAATTGGAGGCCAATTACTTTACAATACTGTGGTGGTTTTCCCATTCATGCCACCAACATGAATCAGCCAGGAGTGTACATGTGTCCCCTTATCCTGAACCCCCTCCCACCC
>SJYV01036106.1:433454-463893 GCA_006410875.1 Neotragus pygmaeus
GTTTCAGTGCTATTCTCTCAAATCATCCCATCCTCGCCTTCTCCCACAGAGTCCAAAAGTCTGTTCTTTACATCTGTGTCTCTTTTGCTGTCCTCCATATTGGGCTGTTGTTACCATCTTTATAGTCCAACTCTCACATCTGTACACGACTACCTGAAAAACCATAGCTTTGACTATATGGACTTTTGTTCACAAAGTGATGCCTCTGCTTTTTAATACACTGTCTAGGTCTGTCATAGCTTTTCTTCCAAAGAGCAAGCGTCTTTTCATTTCGTAACTGCAGTCACCATCCACACTGATTTTGGAGCCCAAGAAAATGAAATCCGACTGTTTCCACATTTTCCCCACCTATTTGCCATGAAGTGATAGAACTGGTTGCCATGATCTTAGTTTTTTGAATGTTTACTTTTAAGCCAGTTTTTTCACTCTCCTCTTTCAGCTTCATCAAGAGGCTCTTTAGTTTCTCTTCATTTTCTGTCACTAAAGTGGTATCATCTGCCTATCTGAGGTTGCTGATATTTCTCACAGCCATCTTGATTCCAGCCTGTGATTCATATCCAGCCCTGCATTTCACATGATGTACTCTGCACATAAGTTAAATAAGCAGGGTGACAATACACAGCCTTGACATATTCCTTTCCCAATTTAGATACTTGTAATTTTTCTGAGGAGGAGGATAATATTAGATTATGGAAGACAGTCCAGTAGTTCTCAGAAAAGATTAGAATGACTAACATATTGAAATCTTGAAGCATTTTTACTGCTCTCTGCATTGGCATATGTAGTATTAATACACTGAAGAGATAAGATTGTAAGAGCGTTAATACTACTGAGAAACAACACAGTCTTATTAAAAAGTCGTTTCCCTCCCTCCCAAAGAAAACAGTAGTTTTGGAAAAAAGAATAAAATTTTGAAGTTGACAGTCATCACATTAAATGGCAAGAATGGACCTACTATATGCTTTATATTAAGAATAAGAAAATTATTCACCTATCCCACATAGTACAAAAAACTAGTCATCAAAAAACAAAATTTAAGAGAAATGATCAGTATAATTATCTTTATTTCATGGGGAAATGTGGTTATCTTATTGGGGGAATAAGCTATGTTCCCTGCTCGGGCTCTTGGACAATTTAAAGGGACAATTAAAAAACAAAACCCAGAAAGTTCTTAACAGATTCTCAGCTTTTAACTGTGATTAATTTTATTTCTAAGAGAAAAATAAAAGTATTCTGCATAAGCAAAAGCTTATTGTATGTCAGGTATAATGAAAACTTGCTTTGGGAACTTTTTAAAGGTGTGGTATAAAATATCTGTTGTAAACTTTTGGCTGTTGGACAAGAAAAAAAAATTTGTTTTCCTAGCTCCTGAATTACTTTTTCAACCATGAGAAAGTATTTTAGGCATATTCACTAGTTTTTCAATTCAGAAACCAAAGCAATTTACAAAAACCTCAACAATACAAATTAACTATAAATTGAGCAAAAGAAGTAGAGAAAACATGTAAAGAGTAAGTAATGGATTCTGAAAAGTACAGAATGGTTGAAAGAACTATAGTTGTATTACTTGAAAGTTCATATTGCAACTAAAACAAATTATAACAAGTGTTGTTTTTTTTTAACATTCTGCTTTATAGCCTGCTTGAAGACAGTCATCATGATAGAAACATTTATAAGGCCTTAAAATCATCTTTTTACTTGTTGGTTAGTATCAATTTCTTTCTATCATTTCCAAAGTAACCCTGTGTTGATAGGTATTTCATCTAGGTCTTTAAATTCAACCTGAGCTTCATGATAATTCAATAAGCACTTGACTATGTTCTTATGAACAAGACCTTCACATTTCTTTCCTTTTTCCTGGTCTACAACTACAAACACAACTTTTCCTTGGTGTGAATCCATGTTAACAGATACAAAGAAAAAAATTTACGCAATCAAGAAAATTCAATGAGTTATTTCACACCTTGTCTTCAATCTTCTCTTGGCTTAGTGACTCCACTGGTTTTCCATTCTAGCCTCAGTTCTAAGCTCCCTTCTCTTCTCTAGTTGATCTCATCTATTCCCTTTGTTAACATACCATAGCTATAAATCTCATCTACATACCGTGAAAACTCCCAAAATATTATCTCTACCCCAGACCAACTAAATCACTATCTCCATTTAGAATTATCACAGGCATATTAAAGTAAACATATTCAAAACAAATATGCCTCCATCCCAAATCACTGCTTTGCAAAAGTCACAACCAAACAGAAAGCCAGAAACCTGACAATCTTCTTCAGTTCTCCCTCTTAATTTTGCTCACGTAACACATCCAATCCATTAGTTAAACCCCAACAATTTTCTCTCTAAAATATATCCTAACTCTGTCCACTTCTCTCCACACCATCTTTTACAAACCGAATCCAAACTAACTTCAAACTCTTGTCTGAACTACTGAAATAGCCACTTGGACATCCATATAAGAGATGTTTCACACCACTGTTGAGGAAGGTATTTCTAGAGGGAAGAGGAAGTCTGTCTGGAATAATGTGTAAGAGCATGAGCAAGACAAAGAGAGCACTCGTGGAGGGGCATGTCCCAGTAAGGAGCAACTGATACAGACAAGGGAAGTGATCAAATAAGTAAGTACATAAATATATTGAGGACAATGGGAGCCAGATTTCTCATTGTAGCCTGGAGATGGAAACACAAAAAAGAAAACTAGAATGAACCCTGTGGTGTTAGATTTGAACTGGGGATGAACTCAGCAGGGATGAACAGATAGAAGGATAAAAACAGATAGATACTAATCTGTGAGATGATCCCTCTGCCTAAAATGCTTTTCTCCCAATTTTGCCCATGCTGGTTCTTTGTCATCATTCCTGTGAGCCTAAATGTTACCTCCTCAATTTCAGGCTTACCTTTTCTAACTACCCAAAACAGGACTCCTGTTTGTTTGTTTGGTTTTAATTTACTTTGACAATTTATATTTCATTTTCTGTTGTCCACTATAACTCTCTCCTAAAAATCTGCAAACTCCTTGGGAATAGAGTTGTATTTCACACAGCACCCAACAGGGTTCTCTGCATAAGGGGAGATACTCAAGTTTTATTTGCTGAATGAATGACATCAAAAAAAAAAAGAATTTTCTTGCTTATAGAAAGAGAAACCAAACAAAAAGAGTCCCATCAGCTCTCTTAGTGATCTGCTTCTTCATCCTTATGCCCAGTCCCTCTCTAACATTTCTCCACTCCCCACACACAAGCCCAATCTCCATCAGGTCTCCTTCCCCTGCCCTACACCTTCCCACAACACAAAAAGGGAATCCACTTTTATCTCTCATTTTCCATAGAACTGTTCTGAATTTCAATTGTGGCGGTTACATGACTCTCTGTTTGTCAAAATCTGTATGTCATTTAAAAAAAGTTAAGAGAAAATTAAATTGCGTGTATACAATAATCACAGTTCTTCCTGAATGGAACTGAAAGAATACATCTGTGGCACAAAAGTTTAGATGCATCACAATTTAAGGGTTATTAAAACTTTTAATCAAATCCCTTATGGAAGTGAGAAATCCCAGTGGAAGTGAGAAATAGATTTACGGGCCTAGATCTGATAGATAGAGTGCTTGATGAACTATGGAATGAGGTTCGTGACATTGTACAGGATACAGGGATCAAGACCATCCCCATGGAAAAGAAATGCAAAAAAACAAAATGGCTGTCTGGGGAGGCCTTACAAATAGCTGTGAAAAGAAGAGAGGCGAAAAGCAAAGGAGAAAAGGAAAGATATAAGCATCTGAATGCAGAGTTCCAAAGAATAGCAAGAAGAGATAAGAAAGCCTTCTTCAGCGATCAATGCAAAGAAATAGAGGAAAAGAACAGAATGGGAAAGACTAGAGATCTCTTCAAGAAAATTAGAGATACCAAGGGAACATTTCATGCAAAGATGGGCTCGATAAAGGACAGAAATGGTCTGGACCTAACAGAAGCAGAAGATATTAAGAAGAGGTGGCAAGAATACACAGAAGAACTGTACAAAAAAGATCTTCATGACCCAGATAATCATGATGATGTGATCACTAATCTAGAGCCAGACATCTTGGAATGTGAAGTCAAGTGGGCCTTAGAAAGCATCACTACGAACAAAGCTAGTGGAGGTGATGGAATTCCAGTTGAGCTGTTTCAAATCCTGAAAGATGATGCTGTGAAAGTGCTGCACTCAATATGCCAGCAAATTTGGAAAACTCAGCAGTGGCCACAGGACTGGAAAAGGTCAGTTTTCATTCCAATCCCAAAGAAAGGCAATGCCAAAGAATGCTCAAACTACCGCACAATTGCACTCATCTCACATGCTAGTAAAGTAATGCTCAAAATTCTCCAAGCCAGGCTTCAGCAATACGTGAACCGTGAACTCCCTGATGTTCAAGCTGGTTTTAGAAAAGGCAGAGGAACCAGAGATCAAATTGCCAACATCCGCTGGATCATGGAAAAAGCAAGAGAGTTCCAGAAAAACATCTATTTCTGCTTTATTGACTATGCCAAAGCCTTTGACTGTGTGGATCACAATAAACTGTGGAAAATTCTGAAAGAGATGGGAATACCAGACCACCTGACCTGCCTCTTGAGAAATCTGTATGCAGGTCAGGAAGCAACAGTTAGAACTGGACATGGAACAACAGACTGGTTCCAAATAGGAAAAGGAGTACGTCAAGGCTGTATATTGTCACCCTGCTTATTTAACTTCTATGCAGAGTACATCATGAGAAACGCTGGACTGGAAGAAACACAAGCTGGAATCAAGATTGCCGGGAGAAATATCAATAACCTCAGATATGCAGATGACACCACCCTTATGGCAGAAAGTGAAGAGGAGCTAAAAAGCCTCTTGATGAAAGTGAAAGAGGAGAGTGAAAAAGTTGGCTTAAAGCTCAACATTCAGAAAACGAAGATCATGGCATCCGGTCCCATCACTTCATGGGAAATAGATGGGGAAACAGTGGAAACAGTGTCAGACTTTATTTTGGGGGGCTCCAAAATCACTGCAGATGGTGACTGCAGCCATGAAATTAAAAGACGCTTACTCCTTGGAAGAAAAGTTATGACCAACCTAGATAGCATATTCAAAAGCAGAGACATTACTTTGCCGACTAAGGTCCGTCTAGTCAAGGCTATGGTTTTTCCTGTGGTCATGTATGGATGTGAGAGTTGGACTGTGAAGAAGGCTGAGCGCCGAAGAATTGATGCTTTTGAACTGTGGTGTTGGAGAAGACTCTTGAGAGTCCCTTGGACTGCAAGGAGATCCAACCAGTCCATTCTGAAGGAGATCAGCCCTGGGATTTCTTTGGAAGGAATGATGCTAAAGCTGAAACTCCAGTACTTTGGCCACCTCATGCGAAGAGTTGACTCATTGGAAAAGACTCTGATGCTGGGAGGGATTGGGGGCAGGAGGAGAAGGGGACGACCGAGGATGAGATGGCTGAATCGCATCACGGACTCGATGGACGTGAGTCTGAGTGAACTCTGAGAGATGGTGATGAACAGGGAGGCCTGGCGTGCTGCGATTCATGGGGTCGCAAAGAGTCGGACACGACTGAGCAACTAACTGAACTGAAAACTTTTAAACTCACTAAATATTTACTTCTTATACCATAGGTAGAAATTACTTTTACATATTAAATCCAATCTAGTACTATACTAGACCAACTTACAGACCCAAAGGTGGCCAAATTAGGAAAGTTTAAGATCACTCAGTCTCCACGGAACTATTGTCAGACCAGTCAACCACAAAAATGAGATGAAGTAGAATCTTCAGATGAATCCAACTTAAGCAAGTTTCCAAAATACTACCTTCAGTGATGAAAGAATCTTTCACTAATGGAAGCAGAGATAACTTAAAACAAGAGCAAAAAAAGTTTCATGAGGTTACAAAGAATTTCTCTTGAGAACTGCAATATCTTCTATACTATTACTACCATATGCTTTTTCCACACTATATCACTTGGACTTGGGCCAAGATTTCAGAAGATGTACAATATTATGAAAGCAAACATTTAAAAAATAAAGTTATCTGTAATAGTGATGTTTTACTGAATATAGTCTGTAAATTGAACACTTCACTTACTTTTAAAAAACTAAAAATTTTAAATGTAAAAGATTAATAAATTTTGTTTCCTGAAGATAATAAATAACATCTTTTGACCCCACTTTATCTTCTATTCCATTCTCGCTCCTGCTCCCATTCTGGACTTTGTATTTCTTAACTAACAATAACTCCTGGCGTAACAGTTGAAAATTACAGCTTTCTGTTAAAAGAAAAAGGAGTATGTCAAATTCCAGTATGTAGACTCTCCTGTTGTTCAGAACCTCTTCAATGTGTTCAGTATCTGGATATTAGCTATTGTATACCAGGCACTATGCTTAGCAATGGAAAACAAAAGTAACAGTCTGTATGTGTGAGATACAGCAGAGGTCTTTGAAGGCATCTAAATTGTTATTTACTAGGTAAAGAGCACAAAAGATTTTATAAAAGGGAATGATACGTTCAAATCAGTATTTTCAGAATATAGTCAATTACACTTCAATAACACTGGGGGAAAATATATCATAAAAATATTTTATGACTGTAGCTCTGCGTATTGTTAGCTTATAGGCAGGGGCATCTGTTATGAAGTCACTAGCACTACCTGAACATAATCATTTCCCCAAACCCATCCTCAGTGTTACCGTTCTTTTAAAATCTCTTACTTCAGGGAGAAAATAGATGTCATCAGACATAAATCTCTTCAAGTTTTTCCCATCAAACCTAAAAATCTTCATCTTTCCTGCCTTACAATAAGAAACACATTACCATAAGTCTACCTCTTCATCAGTGAGTGCATCAGAGCTCTGACACTCAGTGTGGGATTTTTCTGACCAACAGCTTCAGCATTATTTGAGAACATACTGGGAATGTAGAATATTAGGCACCACACCAGCCCAAATGAATCAAAATTTGCATCTTAACAAGATCCCCAGGTGCTTCACAGCAGGCACATTAAAGTTTATAAAGCACTAACAGGAGCCAATGCTCTCCCAGTTTCTCATAATCTGAATACCATGAATTCTCTATTCTCTCTCCTCTATGACCTCTAAAAGAAAAAGCCCCCCACTATTTTTCCCAATACAACTTTCTCAAAAAAGTTTTCCACACTTTGGTCTCCATTTCCTCCTATTACTCCTCAGCCCATTCAAATCTGGTCCTCAAACCACTCCACTCAGCTCTCATTAAGATCAATGATCTTGAGAATGTTGCTAAATTCAAAGGACATCTTTGAGTCTTCACCATACTTGACCTCTCACCCGTATTCAGCACAACTGTCCCTTCTCTTCTGTAATCACTCTCTTTCTTGTGTTGACATGTACACTAATGATGTAAAAGCAATGGTAGATAAAACTGCTGGTGCTTTAGCGAGGATCAAGGCAGCAGCATTAAACTGTACCACTGGTAATCGTTCTGTATTTTCACTGCCAAGCTATTGCATGAAAAAAAAGGTCAACTTCACTACTTTGATAAAGCAAATATATATATATATATATATACACACACACATATATTTTACTAAACCTCAAGCCTTTTTTAATTAATTTAAAAAAACTTACAATATTGTGTTGGTTTCTGCCACACAGTCTCAAACCTTTTAACCTGTATTTTTTCAATATTCTACTTAAACAAATAGGAAGTAAGCATAAAGCACTTCTGCATACTCAAGAAAGATGGCTGTGTCAAGGAAATGTAGTTCACAACTGCTGGAGAGTTGAACTAGCCACTTGTTTCATGCAACATCTTTTTTATCTGAAAGAACTTTAGACAAATTGTGGTTACTCAGACTTGGATATCTAGCAAACATTTTTTCAAAAATTAACCAAGCAAGCATTCCACCTCAAGGAAAAACAACTGACAGTATCTGCTGCCAATGATAACATTTGAGCTTTCAAGCAAAACTTACAACTTTGAGAAATTTGCTCCTGCCACCATGAGCTTGACAGATCCCATTATTTGAAGACTTTTCTTAAGTACTTATAATAACAAATATGAGTTTGTGACAGTGTAGAATGGTATATGGCAACACCAGGAATATCTGTATAACTCAGCAGATCAATATTTTTCACATGACGAGTGCAAGATCTTTTAAACTTACACATGGGTTAAAAAAAGAAAAAAAAACCCACTCAAAGTACCAAACAGGCCAATAGATTTTAATCTACAAGAGTACAAGTTCATTGACATGATTTCAGAATCCACATTATAACTAACTCTTAAGAAACTATCACTTTGCCCACTTTGGGTATGATATCAAAGGAGACTATACATAATTATGCAAAGACATCATTACAATATTCCTCCCTTTCCCAACTACATCTACTGGAGGATGATAATTTTTTCATATGTTGCAATCAAAACAACATAATGCAACACAATAAATGCAAAGCAGATATGAGAATCTAGCCAAATCCAAATTCATGATCTCCACCCCTCAAAAACATGGTCCTCCTGGGAATTTCTTGGTGGTCCAGTGGCTAGGACTTAATGCTTTCACTGAAGGGGTCGGTTTCAATCACTGGTTGGAGAACTAAGATCCCACAGGTCATGTGGTGTGATCAAAAAAAACAAAAACATGGTCCTCTTTTGATTTTCTCTCTCACTGATTGGCATCATCATCCACTGTAATCTTAATTATCAATGGTACTGTCTTCTTTCTCACTCTTATATCCAATCATTCAACTATTTGACTATTCTACCTCCAAAATCTAAGTCTACAAGCATTTATTCTGTCCTCATCACACATTTATTATCCACAGGGCAGAAAAACTTACTATTTTTAAAAGACACATTTAATTGCATCACTCACTCTTTTACATCACTGCTCTTAAGAAAAAACCAAAAGCACAAACAAGATTCCATCTGCTCCTGCCCCAGCTTTCAACACAGTTCTCCAGAGACCTTTCCATGCCCTGTCCTACTACCTTTCTCCAAATTCCTCAACCACGACATGCTCATCCACTTCAAAATTCTTCACATGTTGCCTTCCCTTTAAACATCCTTCTACCCCACCACGTTATACTTCATCCTTTAAAATCTTAACTCATCCTTTGTATCTCTAAGAAAAACCACTCTGACTACCCCTACTCCTCCAGGTCATGCCCCTGCTACTTGCTGTCACAGCACTCTGAACTTTTCCTTCATTGCACTTATCAAAGCTTGTAACCACAATTTTATTTCTATAATTATTTAATATGTGTTCCTTATTAGACTACTAGGCACCGTAAGAGCAGAGATTGTTATCTGCTTTCGTTATCGTATTTTTTTTTAAACAATAAAAAGGAGGAAGACGATTTAAAAGACTTATCACTGTTGTAGGCATTTTTAAATAGCTTTTACTGCATACACAATAGGAGGCTTTTGCCACTGTATTTAGTATTGGAATCCAAACTTGAGGCAGTCTTTCTTAGGATATTTCTCTCTGGGAGGATACACCAGGAAAATGATTAATGGTGGTTGCCTCTGGAGAGAACTGGTCACCCAGGAGACAGGAAAGAGAGAGACTTACACTTTACTGTATATCCTTCTGTGTCTTCATAATTAAGTAAAATGATTTTTTTTTTTACTATGAGCTTTCTGGTGACTAAAAGCTCTATCCGTAATATTCCATTTACTAGATCTTCTGGGGAGATGTTAGATTCTTCCCAGAAGACATAAATTATATTATTTGAAGATTTAGTAGCAGGATCTACAACTGCCCAGGATTTATCTACTTTTAAGAATATGTACAATGATCACCTATTTTGATGTGAATGGAAAACTACTCATTTATACTGCATTAAATTTATCTCAAATGTATAACATATTAAATTTAACTCACTAATATATCACAGATGAAAGCAAAAACTAACTCTGAACTTGAATTTTACTTTCTGGAGCATTACCTTGCTAAGTTCAGGCATTAGTAAGAAGTATCCCAGCTTCACAGAAAATGTATATCCCTTAACTTCAAAAAGACTGTCAAGGGGTTTCTCTTGTGGCTCAGTGGTCTAAAGAATCCACCTGAGACACAGGTTGAATCCCTGGTCAGGAAAGATCCCAAATGCCTCAGAGCAACTAAACCCACGTGCCTGGACTACTGAGCTCTGGAGCCTATGCAGCAACTACTGAAGCGACAGGCTGCAGCCACTCAAGTCCAAGCGCCTAGAGCCTGTGCTCCATAGCAAGAGAAACCATGGCAGTGAGAAGCTCGCACAACACGAGGAGGAGCCCCTGCTCATCACAATTGGAGCAATGCCTGCAGAGCAGCGAAGACCCCGCACGGCAAAAAATAAAGTAAAAAAAAAAGTCAGAATGGGCACCAAAAAATGGATAGCCATGTACAATATTAAGTTAAAGAAAAAGAAACACTTAACTGTTATGTTTAAAGCACTGTGTTAGGCATCTCACTTGTATTATCACATTTAACCTCCATGAAAACCTATACTCATGTCTATCTCATTCCAAAGGCCATTATTTTTACCACACTATATGCCTTTCCTGACTAAACATATAGTACCAATAAAAGCTATTCAGACAAAACCTATCTGAATATATAGGCATCTTTTGCTTTACTTGACATAACTAAAAGGACTACTTGCTAATATCTTATGAAATTAAGTTAAAAGAGATATTTTCACCCATATTTAAAATGTGCACATCATCCTGCTTTTCTCCTGTCTTATTTGTTGACTGTTTCAAAGAATTTTTAAAGGTTCTTCAAAACCCACCAGTTTCATAAAATAAAGTCTCCAAATAAAATTCAACATTAGATATTTAATGACATTAAATTGGCTCACTTTACTCAAAACACTTTTCACATATATTCTTTCCTTTACTCCTCACAAGGAGCGAACCAGATATGGGATTACTGTCATTTTTACAGAGGAAGAAAGTAAAGCTCTCAAGGGGTAAACTTCATTTAGCAAATCAAGAATCTGAACCCTGGTCTCTGATGACACACAGGCATTCTTTCCACCTCACCATGCTGCATATCTGGTTTAAAGAAACTAAAGACAATTTTCCTTCTGACAACAAGAGAATCTGGCTGCTGAATGAAGAGAGAAAGCTAAAGGTTTAAAAAACAACTGTCATAAATTTAATCAAATGTCTACTTTTGATAGACAATCTACTGATATGCTAAATAAAACAGGGCTAACCATTCCAATTTGAAATTCTCTTATACCTACACTTAGTAAATAAAAAATATAAATTGAATCTGATTTTAATTTCATCCACATTATATCAAATATGACCAAAGTCTGGAAACGATAATGAAAAGAATAATAATTATATTAGGATGGTAGGATTTTGCATTGATGAGTTTGACATTTTAACATAATGACACTTACTAAAAATGTCATTACAAATACCTCTACTACTACATGTTAGTACTTAATGGAAGATACGATAGTTGATGTGACTGGTATGTACGACTTTTTAAAATACCAAAAGTAATTCTCAGGTTAATGAAAACCCTCTAATGAAAGCTATGAATGCTCAAAAATCTATTTCACTGTTCTACGATTCTGACCAAAACAAGTGCTAACAGAGGGGCTAAATTATTATGTTCTCAAAATTTGCCAATAACAATAACTACTTGAAATAAATGAGCCACAGACTGCAATTAGGTACAGCCTCAATGGGACTTACAACTAGGATTTATTCATTTATTAATTCATCTTCTTTAATGATCCATTCAAAAATGAAGATGATCAAAAATACATCAATTTACTGAGTAATACAGCCTTATTCCCACCTTAAAGAAATAAAGATAATTATACCAAATTTTGTCAACATCTCAAACATTTTCTACTAATTACTTCAAAATGGCATTAAAACCAATATAGAAGCATCTGAGTTTTCATTTACTTATCACCAGAATTCAAAACTATAAATATAAAATAAATAAAAAACAAACATGTTCAGTATTTGCAAGTATCACATAAGAGGAAAAACATGGCATTAATGGCCAACCTAGTAATGATTCCTTAACATTTCTGCACAAATTCTACATAATCCTCTAAATAAAATTGCTTAAACTCTCAAATCTCAATCTGCTTCTACTATTCCAAAAACTATGCCATGTGGTTAACATTCAATTTATACCCTCTCCAAACTGAAATTTACAAAGCCATAATTTGCTTTAACAAAAGTACAGGAAATTCCCTGACAGTCTAGTGGCTAGGACTCAGTGCCTTCACTGCAGTGGCCTGGGTTCAATCCCTGGTTGGGGAACTAAGATCCAGAAAGCTGCACAGTGCCACAAACGAACGAACAAACAAACAAAACCCCCAAAACAACAATGCCAAAAAAACACAGTGTCCGAAAACTTACCAATGATGAAAGGGCAGTTGGAAATGTATTCATTATTATCTGTATTTTCATATCAATTTCAAGTCAATTTCTTGATACAGAAATAAAGAAGCATTTGCATTTTCTCAGTTCATAACATGTTTTGAAAATGAGTCACCAGGTTATGGGGTAGAATTAGCATTCTCTACTAATTCCTATTCAGTCAACAAACATGTATTTGTGTCATCACAATTATCATTACTGGAGTTAGTTTACTTACCAATTTTTATTTCTCAGAAGATTATAAATGCAAAACTACAGAAACTTTTCAAATGATAAGTTTTAAAACTCACTAAATAAACTGGAGCCTATTATACAGACTGAAGTAAGCCAAAAGAAAAACACCAATACAGTATACTAACGCATATATATGGAATTTAGAAAGATGGAAACGAACCCTGCATGTGAGACAGCAAAAGAGACACAGATTTATAGAAGTCTTTTGGACTCTGTGGGGGAGAGCAAGGGTGGGATGATTTGGGAAAATGGCATTGAAACATATATATTATCATACGTGAAACAAATCGCCAGTCCAGGTTCGATGCATGATACAGGGTGCTCGGGGCTGGTGCACTGGGATGACCCAGAGAGATGGGATGGGGAGGGAGGTGGGAGGGGGTTCAGGATGGGGAACACATATACACCTGTGGCAGATTCATGTTAATGTATTTCAAAACCAATACAATATTGTAAAGNATGTTTTGAAAATGAGTCACCAGGTTATGGGGTAGAATTAGCATTCTCTACTAATTCCTATTCAGTCAACAAACATGTATTTGTGTCATCACAATTATCATTACTGGAGTTAGTTTACTTACCAATTTTTATTTCTCAGAAGATTATAAATGCAAAACTACAGAAACTTTTCAAATGATAAGTTTTAAAACTCACTAAATAAACTGGAGCCTATTATACAGACTGAAGTAAGCCAAAAGAAAAACACCAATACAGTATACTAACGCATATATATGGAATTTAGAAAGATGGAAACGAACCCTGCATGTGAGACAGCAAAAGAGACACAGATTTATAGAAGTCTTTTGGACTCTGTGGGGGAGAGCAAGGGTGGGATGATTTGGGAAAATGGCATTGAAACATATATATTATCATACGTGAAACAAATCGCCAGTCCAGGTTCGATGCATGATACAGGGTGCTCGGGGCTGGTGCACTGGGATGACCCAGAGAGATGGGATGGGGAGGGAGGTGGGAGGGGGTTCAGGATGGGGAACACATATACACCTGTGGCAGATTCATGTTAATGTATTTCAAAACCAATACAATATTGTAAAGTAATTAGCCTCCAATTACATTTGTATTAAAAAAATAAAACTCACTAAAGAAAAATTCTGTACAAACTCAAATCAGCAGATGGTTGAAAACATTATGTCCATGTCACTACAGCATCCCCAAATGAAGATGACGAAGGGTTGTACTTACGTTTCAAAACAACGATCCACGTTGTCAGACATCAAAAGCAGCATGCATAGCTGTTCAAGGGCTATTAGTTGCATGTCCCTTTCATCTCCTTGTCCCATCTGCAGCCATTCCAGCAAAGTATCTGGGTCCACATCTGCCATTGTTTCTTAGGCTTCTTTGCTTAAATTTAAAAAGCAAAGGCAAAAAGTCCTTTAAGTGTCCAGGACTGAACAGCGTGGGCTTAATTTTTTTTTCCTTTTCTTTTACATCGGCTAGAGCCAGATTTTCTTGGTGTCCTAGGAATTAGAAAAGACTCGTAAGTATGTTTGGATAGTGTACTTAACCGTAGTTTTCCAACTTCCCTTATTCCTCGGGTTTAACTTCATACATTGTACTAAATAAAACCAGTTTTGCACAAGAGTATAAGCTGATTAGGCTGCTGCTTAAACTGGAAACCAGAGCCGTCTTTGTCAAAGACAGTCAAACAAGCTTCGGATCCCACTATTGCTATCACGAACGTGTTTGCCAAAAGGCAAACATCACCTTACTAAGGGTTCTTTTTTTTTCCCCAGAAAACTTTCCCCCTCCGTCACCCAAAGCTGATCTTCTGAGAAGGATTAGATTCAGTATTTTAAGGAAAGTTAGTACTTTGATCCAATTCCCCTCCAAATCCAGTCTCTAAAATTAATTTCAATTCCTTAAATTCTGCTGATTTAATCTACTGCTATCCTTAAGATGTCCAAATACAAACGACATACAAGATCTATCTATGATTTGATTAGGAATTTTGGCAGTAGCAGCAACTGTTCTTAAAAGTTTAAAAGAAATGCTACAAGTAAGTGCAATGGACTAACACGTTACAGATCAAACACAGGCCAATCTGCGGTCCTCTTTCCCCATTCTCACCGAATGGGGCAGTTGGTTAAAAACAACAGCAGCCAACAACAACAGAGAAGCAGCCCCAACTGGCAAGTCAATACAAAAACTCATAAGCACTCTGACGAGAGGACAGCGTTGGGTCCCATGTAACGCAGCTGCAGGTGCATAAATCCAGCGGCAGGTTCCGGTGGGCACCCAACGGCGGCGATCTGCAAGGGTGACCCAAAACTCGGGGCCCAGCCGACCCGGCGCCGGGAGACGCAGGCACTGCGCTCCGGTTTTCCCGAACCAAACCCGGCTAAGTTAGCTACCTGTGTCGAGGAGGAGGGTAAGTTTTGGAGGTGGAGCTGCGAGCCTCTCTACCCGAGAGGAGGAGGCCGGAGCAGGCAGGGCGATGGGTCTCCCCGGAGCGGCGCCCGGAACTCCGAGGCCCGGCGGGACGTCCCTGGCCCCGTCGGGCGGCGATCCTTTCTCAAGGACAAGGCGGGCCAGCCAGGGGCTCTGGCTCGGACAAGCCGGGGCCCGCCGTGGGCAGGGTCGGGGGAGGTAAACAAAGGGGCCAAGCGGGTGAGTCGGCGGCAGCCCGCCGACCTCACCAGAGGCTGGGGTCTCGCTCCCGGGCTACCGCCAGGCATCCCTGATCCCGGAACCAGGGCTGACCCTTCCGACCGCCGAAGGCGCTCCTGCGTCCCCTTTCCTCAAGCTCTTACCCAGGCCCGTCGTCTCAAACCGCTCCGGTCCAGCTCCAAGCAGGCCGCGGGCTGAGCCAGGCCCGGCCGCGGCCCTCGAGTTCCCAGGAAGCCGCAGGCCGCGCAGGTCGAGCCGGGCTGGCGGCACAGGAAAAGCCGCGCCTTGTCCCTCCCCTTCCTCCGCGGGGACCTGCTGACAGGAAAGCCAGAGGTTCCCCAGACCGGCGGCAGCCAGCTCACGTCCCGACCCCGGCACGCGGCTCCGGAGGCCCTGCAGTTTAGAGGCCCGCGCCGTGCTGCCAGCGGCGGCGGCGGGGGGAGGCCGCGTCCATCGCGATCCGGGAGGGGGAAGGGAAGAGGGTCTGGGGAGAGCCGGGCGGGGAAGCTGAGGAGGGCAGCAGTGCGCCGCGGAGGCGGAGCAAATGGGCTCCGCTGGCTGCGACCCCGCCGGCCGCCACGTGGGGCGCTGTGCAGACCCGTCGGCCCGAGGCGCGGCGTCGCAGAGGCCGGGGCGCGGAGCGACCGGTAGCTCCGTCGCCGCTACAGAAGGTCTCCGGCTGCCTCGGCCTCGTCGGCTGTCGCTTTCCTATCGTACGCTCTGCGCCTTCCCGTTTCGTGGTCAATTCAAGCACGCTCCCAGCACCGCGTGCATACGGGTGCACGCACGCTCAGCGTGTTTTGCACACTTGGCGTGCTCCTGCTGAAAGCCCCCACGCTGCACGGCAAAGCTGCGGCCCCACCTGTCCTGGCCCGGCCTCCCGCCTCTGCGACCCGGCCTCCGGCGGGAGCTTCTCCTCGCTGGTCACCCCTCCTCGCGCACGGAAGTGCGTCGCGGGAAGAAAAGCGCCACCCTTCGGTCCTGGGAGGCAAACTGCCCGGCAGTTCAGAAAGAAAACCTTTGACCACAACCCTGGGAGGTAAATATTGTCGAGTATCCTCTCCACTGTACAGACGAGAGAGCTGAGGTTCCAAAAGGTTTGAATTCAGGCCCGGTGGCGTTCCCAGGAAGCAGCAGTACCTCGAGTGTGTTTTCGACTTTTTCCTATGGGTTGTGATCTTAAGTATGTCTGTAGTTATTCCCTTCGAACGTTTTATTTCACACGCGTTGAAAACAAAATATGCCTGCTTATGAGAAGCGCTTGGAGACAGTTGAGACGTAATTAGTTGGAAATGTGATATAGCTTTCTTTTTTTTTTTTAATCAAGAAATGAATCCCTCGGTTTATGAGATAAGTAAACCCATGCCCCTACACCCACTGTATTTAAAAAACAAAAATGCGTGTTAGTATTTGAGGCGTGTTCCTTTAAGCAGAGGAGCTGCTGCATATCTTTGAAGAACTAGTATTTTGTAAGTTACTCATTTGCACCTCGAATATCTATAGATACATGTCCCACTATAGCAGGTAAAGTTCCTAGGTCTCCTGCTGGTAGGTCAAATTAAGAGATAAGAGTTGAGGATTCCACTATCTTGTCCCAACTACAGCACATAAGAATAATTATTTGACAGCTATGAATGTGACTTGGAGCTGCCAGGAAAATCTTCAAGGAGGAAGTGGCATTTATTTAGACCCCAAAGAAATGGGTATAATGTGAACACTACAGGGGAGGAGGAAGAATAAAGCAAAGCCTGATCAGTTGTGAAACAAAGGAAAGAGGACCTGTGCCTCAAGCAAAAACCAGCGTTAAGTAATGATGGAGAAAATAGGACCAAAAGTCAGCAGGGACTTAAATGTGGGATACAGAATTTATGCTGAGGTAAAGTAGCAAGTTCTGAACTAGAACACTGACTAGAAAAGTTCTAAAGAGTCTTAACAAAGATGTATAGGGCAAGAGTGACCAGAATAGCTAATAGGAACTACCTAGAAAAGGAGATTAACTGGGAGATTGGAAAATCCTCCAGCAGTGGAGAGAGAAAGGGCCTAGTTTTTGGCAATAGGAAGACAGTTCCTATGGAGAAGAAATAAATCTTAAAAATATTTAATACATGCAAATATTTTATAAATGCCCCTATACACACACAGCTGTAAAAAGTACTCCACGACCTAGTACATTTCTGACAATGAATGTATATCAATAAACCATTATTACTCAAATTCCATAGTTTACATTAGAGTTCACTTTTAGTGTTGTATATATTCTATGGGTTTAGACAAAATATCTTGACATATCCGCCATTATAATATCATACAGAATATTTTCACTGCCCTAAAAATCACCTGTGCTCTACCTATTCATCCCACTCTCATCTAGCCCTTAACAACCACTGATCTTTTCACTGAGTCTGTTGTTTTAGCTTATTCAGAATGTTGCATAGTTGAAATCATATAATATATAGCCTTTTCATACTGGTTTCTTTCATTTAATAATGTGCATGTAAGGTTCTCTTCATGGCTTAATAACTCATTTTTTTTTGTTTGCTTGTTTTTAGGGCCAAATAATATTCTGTTGTCTAGAAGTACCAGAGTTTATCCATCCACCTACTGAAGAACATTTTGAATGTTTCCAAGTTTTAGCAATAAAAGTACTGCTATAAAGACCCAGGTGCAAGTTTCTACATGGACATAAGTGTTCAGCTCATTTGGATAAATACTCAGGACCACAGTTTCTGGACTGCATGGTAAGAATTTTTTTTCTTCCGTTTTTATTGAGATATAATTAACACATTGCAATGTGTAATCTTAAGGAACACAACATAATTAATTGACTTACATATGTCATGAAATGATTACCACAATAGATTTGGTGAACCTATCCATCATCTCATATAGATAACACATTACAGATTAAAAAATACTTTTTCCTTGTGGTGAAAAAGAACTCTTAGGACTTAATCTGTTAGCAACTTTCACTTATAATGTTCAGCATTGTTAATTATCCTTATTATGTTATAAATTACATTCCTGGCACATATTTTTTCCTATAACTAGAAATTTGTACCTTTTGACTACCTTCAGCTAATTCTTTCTCCCTCCCGCAAGAATATGTTTACTTTTATAAGAAACCGCTCAACTGTCTTCCAAAGTAGCTGTACCATTTGCTTTTTTTTTGACACTGCCACGCATCTTGTGGGCTCTTAGTTCCCTGACCAAGGATCAAGAGCACTGAGTCCTAACCACTGGACCGCCAAGGAATTTCCCCCATTTTGCTTTTCCATAGGCACTAAAAGTTGCTATTGCTCCACAGTCCCTTCAGCATTTGTTGTTGGCAGTGTTCTGGATTTTGCCCACCACCTAACAGATGTATAATGGTATATTATTTTAATTTGCAAATCCCTACTGACGTGATATGGAACATATTTTTTTCATATGCTTATGAAAGTGTATACTTTTCTTTTAATCTTTTCATACACTTACTTGTCATCTGTATATCTTCTTCAGTAAGGTGTCTGTTCAGATCTGTTGCCCATTTTTTAAGCCGATTTTTCATCTTATTTTTGAATTTTAAGAGTTCTTTGTATATTTCGATAATAGTATTTATCAGATGTGTCTTTGTGAATGTTTTCTTTACCTGGGGAACTTTTAAAATGTCAGATGCTCAGGCCATTTCTCAGGCCAGTTCAGTCAGTGTCTCTGAACATAGAATCTGGACATCAGTATTTTTTGAAGTGATTCATATATATATCCAAGGCTCAAGGCTGAGAACCACTGGCCTGAGTCAATACAATAACAATAATATTTAAATATAATGAGTACAATACTTATTATTCTTGCAGCTAGATTTTATTAGGTACTTATCATGTCCTAACACCCTTCTAAATGTATTACAAATATTAATTCACTATAGACATCAGCTACTTTGACTTGCTGCGAATGTTGCCTTGGCCTCTCTGAGCTTTGTTTTCCTAATGTATAAGATTAAGATGATAATAGAAACTAACCCCACGTAGAATAATTACATTAAACAAGATGAGGCATATAAATGCCTACCACATATTAAATAAACACTCAAAAGTGCCTGCTATTAATAATATTACATTATTAGTTCAGCTCTCTGGTGTGGCATCCTAGGTCTGCTCTCTCTTCCATAGGACATGTCACCAAACAAAGACAACAGTCATGATTCCCATCCCCTCTCTTCTCCCGTAAAAATGAGTCTAGTTCCTGCAATGGCTTTACCCTCCTTGGCCATGTTCTAATGTCTCCTGACATACTTTAATTAAGAACTCCTAAGCCTGAAACTGTGCTTTAAAGGTGGTCAGACCCGGACAGAGGAATGCCATCTTCCATTGCATTGGGTTCAGAGAGTGACACTCACATCACCCTTTTGGCTCATACAGAGTTTGCTGGACTAAAGTCCTTACTTCTTGCTCCCTGAACTGCCAAGCCAACTTTCCTTCAGTCTTTTAATTTAGCAGTTGATATTTTTGTCCTTAATGTTTAGACTTACTAAATTTTGTCTTGTTCTGTGTCAATGCTGCATCCTATGGCAATCTCTTTGAATCCTGTCTGGGTAGTGAAAGGTATCAGCCGTCCCCCCAAATTCTTTGTTACTAGTCAATTAGATAAAATTGTTGGACAGAATATGGCCAAAACAAAGGCTCTGATGAATGACAAACCTTTTACCAAGCAGTTATTTATCCATTAAATAACATTCTCATGGTGCAATTGTTCAGGTAACAGCTTTACCTAACAAGCTTTACCTGACCTGCTTACTTCCTCCTTGATGATAGGAATTTTAATGTTCTTTTGTTTAAAAAGTCACAATGCTGAGAAAATGAAAACCAAATTCAGTCTTATAATACAGAATGAACATGTTTATATCCAAAATTTTGGAGGAAACATTGTCAATTGCCTTCTTGAAACTCACTTATTTCAACTATGGCATCCCAGTAACATTTGGGGAAGTGGGGTAACTCCATATATGTAGGAACTCTCTTTTTTGTGTGTGTCTAAACAGAGGATGAGATGGCTGGATGGCATCACCGACTCGACAGACCTGAGTTTGAGTGAACTCCCGGAGTTGGTGATGGACAGAGGTGCGTGGCGTGCTGCAATTCATGGGATAGCAAAGAGTCGGACACGACTGAGTGACTGGACTGAACTGAACTGAAACTTATTTCAAAATTGAAAGTTAAAAGAACAAGATAGTAAGGTTACCTTGAGATGACTAATTCTTACTAATGCCGTCTTCTGGGAATTATTTTCTATTCTAAAGGTTTCAAAAATGATATATTTAAAAATAAATTCTAAAATTTTGACAGTTTTTTACAAATTCACTGTATCCNTGAACTGTGGTGTTGGAGAAGACTTGAGAGTCCCTTGGACTGCAAGGAGATCCAACCAGTCCGTCCAAAAGAAGATCAGTCCTGAGTGTTCAATGGAAGGACTGATGCTGAAGCTGAAACTCCAGTCCTTTGGCCACTTGATGGGAAGAGCTGATTCATTTGGAAAGACCCTGATGCTGGGAAAGATTGAGGGCAGGAGGAGAAGGGGACAACAGACGTTGAAATGGTTGGATGGCATTGCCAACTCAATGGACAGAGGGTTGGGCAGACTCCAGGAGTTGGTGATGGACAGGGAGGCCTGGCATCCTGCAGTTCATGGGTTCGCAAAGAGTCGGACACAACTGAGCGACTGAACTGAACCTTCCTTTTGGTTCATCTTTGTTTTCTACGTCAGTGTCTTTATTTCTATTTTATAGATAAGTTTTTTGTAGCATTATTCCTATTCCATATGTCTATGATATCATATTTGTCTTTCTGTCTTACTCAGTATGATAATCTGTAGGTCTGTCTATATTGTTGCAAATGACATTATTTCATTCTTTTCTACACCTGAGTTATATTCCATTGTACCTATGAACCACATCTTCTTTATCCATTCATTTGTCAGTGGACACTTAGATTGCTTCAATGTCTAAACAAGGTCTGATGGGAATTCCTTGGTGGTCCAGTGGTTAGGCCTCTGAGCTTTCACTGCTGGGGACCTGGATTGGATCCCTGCTCAGGAAAATAAGATCCTGGAAGCCATGCAGTGTGGCCACAAATTAAAAAAAAAGAAATTATTTAAAAAAAAAACCAAACTCTGATTTTGATAGAGAGTATGCTGAGTATGTACATCAATTTGAGAAGTATTGCCATTTTAATAATGTTTTCCAACTCATAAACATGAAATATCTTTCATTTATTTAGTTCATAATCTTTCAGTAATATTTTATAGCTTTCAGTGTACATGTTTTGTACTTATTTTAAATCATGAAGATGTTTGTATGTATATCCTTTTTTGTTGAGTGAATATCCTCTGGTATAGTTGGTTTGTAGTATTTTTTTTTTAATAGTATTTTTCAAGTCTTCTACTTCTTTATTAATCAATTGTTTGGTTGTTCTAGTCATCATTTAAAGTGAAGTCTTGAAGTATTATTGTTGAATTGTCTGTGTCTCGCATCAGTTTTATTAGTTATTACTTCATGTATTTTGGGGCTCTGCTGTTAGGTGCATATATATTTAGTTATATCTTCTGACAGACTGACCATTTTAACGTTAGACTATATCCTTCTTTGCCTTTTTGCCTCTAGTAACAATTTTTGTCTTAAAATCTTTTTTGGAGGGGTGCGCTCGAGTTATGGGATCTTACTTCCCCGACCAGGGGTCGAATCCAGGCTGTAGGCAATGAAAGCAGAGTCTCGAACACTGGACTGCCAGGGGATTCCCTTAAAATCTCTTTTGTCTGATGTTAGTATAGCCACTCCAGCTCCCTTTGGGTTACTGTTTATATGGTGTATATTTTCCCATTCTTTTCATGGGAATATATTTGTATCTGAATCTGGGGCTTCCCTGGTGGCTCAGATGGTAAAGTGTCTGCCTGCAATGTGGGAGACCCAGGTTCAATTGCTGGGTCAGGAAGATCCCCTGGAGAAGGAAATGGCAATCCACTCCACCACTCTTCCCTGGAATATCTAGCTTGTTTTTTTTCAGACAGCATATAGTTGATATTTTCTTAATCCATTCTGCAAATGTATGCTTCTTGATTGGAGTGTTTAGTCTATTTACAATTAAGGAAATTGTTGATAGCATAGTTTTTACATTGGCCATTTTGTTACTTGTTTTCTGTGTTTTATGTATATTTCTCCATTACTGCTTTCTCTTGTTAAATAGTTATTTTCTGGTATATCATTTCAGTTCCTTTGTTGTATCTTTTTCTGTATGTTTTTGAGTTGTTTTCTTAGTGGTTATGTGGGGATTAGAGTTAACATCTTAATATAAAAATAATCAAGCTTGGATTAATAGCAACTAAATTTCAATAGTATACAAAAATTTTATTCCATGTAGCTATTTCCTCCCTTCTCCAATGTGCTATTATTGACCTACAATTACATCTTTATACATCATATACCCATCAACTCATTTTTATAATCAGTACTTTATGCAGTTGTCTCTTAAATCAGATGCAAGAATGAATTACAAACAAAAATAACATTTATACTATCTTTTATGTTTACCTGTGTATTTACCTTTATTAGTGCTTTGTACATCATGTATTGACTTATTTTAGACTCTTATTAAATTCTTTTCAAAATATTCAGTTTACATATGCTACTTCCCTCAGATATTTTCCCATTTCAATAGTTTTTTACACTGTAATTATTTAAAGTAATGTGGTTTAGTGGAAAGACTGAGTTTTGAATCAAGAGTCTTAGTATCTGCTAATGGTTTTTAGTCCATTGATTGATTTTGTAATCTGGATTAAACCATTTATTCTTTATCCAGGCTTTGATTCCCTTAACTTGAAAGCAGAGAGAATAGCATTTGGCCATATTTGGCTGCTGACTTTAAATGTACCATTCTCCCCACTATAGGTCCCACCACATGTGACAGAAGTTCTCTTGTAATTCTAGTCTAGTACCTAATGAACAGAAAGGAGTTCAAAACCTTCATAATAACATTATAGGCTAGTATTCCAACAGGAGAGAGAAAATGACTGAGAATAAATAAATTATGAAAACTGCTTCAGATGATCAGTTGCTGTTTGCAATATGCTTTGTAAAAAACATAAAATCCTTCAATTTGCAAATTGCTTCCTAGGTATATTTCTCTGAAGAAAATAGAAATAATGAATACTCCCCAATATAGTGAATACCTATTCCTCAGCTAATTTTGTTTCAAAAATCCAGCCATAACCCAGTATAACCCTAACTCTGAGCTATTTGAAGTGAATTTGACAGACAAGTGAAGGAAGGGGGATGGATTATATCTGAGTCTTCAGTGCATTCTAACTCACTTCAGTACTGTCTGACTCTTTGAACCCCTGTGGACTGCATCCCGCTAGACTCCTCTGTCCATGGGATTCCCTAGGCATGAATACTAGAGTGGGTTGCCATGCCCTCCTTCAGGGAATCTTCCCGACCCAGGGAACGAAATCACGTCTCTTACATCACCTGCTTTGGCAGGTGGGTTCCTTACCACTAGCACCACCTAGGAAGCCCAAGTCTTGAGAGTAGATCGAATATGTTTTCTTAGTCTCCTGTTTCCTAAGGTCTGTTCTTCCTTTCAGTTTGTTTTGTTTTGTTTTTAGGGAAGAAAATTCCCCTTGGACATAACAAGCCAGGGCTGGCATCACCACCATTTGGAGTATAACCCATAAAATCTATTCTGGCCTTTTTCTTTGCCCCCACTGAAAAATAATAACTGTGGTAAAATGAGATTTAAAATAATTCCTGTGTATCTAGGGCCACAGGTGAAATTCTTCATCACAGATATTTAAGGATTGAATTTTAGCAGGAGTACCAATTACACCTAGAACAGTAGGGTAGTTATTGGTGATTCATCAAGCAGAAGGTGAGTTTTGCCTTTCGCTCCTTTTGGAAACAAGTCCAAGTTTGAAACACCTTCCATGCTCAAGTTTTGTCAGTTAATGAGGTTCCAACCATGGTAATTTCTGAATATTAATGAAAGAGCAAGTCAAAGTAGATAATCTGGTTAGTGTGTCTTAGTATGATTTAGACCTATTATACAAAGATACTTATTCTAAGGAGCTTCCTTTATCCTCAGTCTTGAGGAGATGTAGCCAGATTGATTAGAATGTAATCTTGCTAACCATTGAATAACTTTCTATATGATTCTACCTTATCAAAGGGAAGCTAGCTTTTGCCTTTCTCTATTACCCAGTTTCAAAGCACATTCCTTGTAACCATTGGAAAAAAAAAAGTATTTTGCTATTCCTTGTTTTCTTTAGCTAAAGAACCCCATGTCCTTACTTTAGTGGTCTGGAATCTTGTTAACAAACAAAATTTGCATGTGGCTTTTATATTAGTTTTACTGCCACACTATGTACATAGGGGAGATAGAAGACTAAAAATAACTAATCTAGCCTCAATAAGTGGACCAAACTGTATGAGCTGCATATTCCCACAAACATAACAATCTAGGGAGGATAATATTTATTTTTAGAACAAATCACAATTGAAACCCTTATTTTCCTCTCATGTGGGTTTTTTATCCCCTGTCTTCCCCCCTCACCTGAGAATGGCTGTGTGCTGTGTACTCAGTCACTTCAGGTGTATCTGACTCGTTGTGAGCTATGGACTATAGCCTGCCAGGCGCCTCTGTCCATGAGATTTTTCCCGGGAAGAATACTGGAGTGAGTTGCCATGCCCTCCTCCAGGGGATCTTCCCGACCCAGGAATTCACCCATATTGAACCCATATCTCCGGTGTTTCTGCATTGTGGGCATATTCTTTACCCACTTGAGACACCTGGGAAGCCGGAGAATGTCTATAGGGTTTTTTTAAGAGGCAACTTGCAATCTCAAGAAACAAACCACAGAATCTTCTTTTTATAAGGGTTTCTTCAGTCAAACACATTCTATATTGTAAAAGTGATAAAATTATGACAGAATTTTAGACAGTAGGACAATTGCTTTTTCCTATTTGGCTTATTTTGGTCAACTGAAAAAAATGTACCTGCCTCCTAGAGAGATTTACTTATCGTGGACTAATAGAAACATGTTAAGAGGGTTAATTCACTTACCCGTTCAAGTTCTTAAATTCTAAATCTTGAAAATAAGTTTATTTTTAGCTACAACTCATTATGTGTTCAGCTTTTCGTTTCTTTCATAAATAAGGCCCAAGTTGATTAATATCCTCATCTGCTTCCAATTCTTCCTCATAGATTCTGCCCTGCTCCCCATTCTCATGTTACCCAACATTAGGGAGCCTGAAAGGTAATGTCAGCGACTTTCTAAAGGCAGTGGGTGATATTTACCCATTTAAGCTGCTGGTACTGACAGGGTGACTGGAGTCAAATGTAAACCATGGCATTTATCATTCCTGCTCGAATATATTGTGCAGTGAGTAGCGATGGGCACTGTGTGAACGGTTACCGCCCCAGCATTAGGATTAGTCAGCTTCTTGCCTTGAGGTGTGTGTGACTAAGATACTGGAGGTCGTTGGTGATGGAAAGGCAAGCTGGCCAATGATAGGAACCAAAAGGAGGGGAAACTCAGCTGTTGACAGACAATTGAATCTTAGCACAAGGCATTTGCCTTTGAAGTGCAGAGTCTGAGAGGCTACTGAGAAGCATCTAAGGGAAAGATATTATTTTCTGACTTTTTATTGCTTTTTCATGAAAACTGTCATCCGTATAAAATCTTACAAGCCAGTGCAATTTCTGGTCATGTTAGTGGAACCAAAAAATGGTTTAGGGGGAATTTTTTTGTTGTTTCAATAGGAAGTTTAATATTAAAAACAACATAATGACACTAAAGATAATTAGAAAAAGCAAGGGGGGAAATGCTCATTATTTTTTTGCTGAAAATAATCATGATATCATAGTAGCATACATTCCTATTCTTTGAACTGTTTCACTTGGTTGTAACAACCATGTTATTAAAACTTAACAGTTAAAAGATTTATTCACATAATTTTTGGTAACTTATCATAAGCTTTCTTTTGCCCATAGTGCTACATAACCATATTTAAAATAACTGAATGACTTTCCATTCAGTGTATGGCTGAACCAGTGTTCACTTTAAACATTCCAACAAATAGACTGCTTGTTATTATGAATAACTCTGAAATGACTACAATTTAAGATACAGCTTTTTAGTATAATTTTAAAAATTTCAGGTGGTTTATATAAAACTTTATATAAAGCATATATGAACAGGTAAAGGTTAGTAATAAAATGAACAGCTGAGTATCCACTTACAACTTAAGAAATAAAACATTCCCTGTAACTTAGAAGCCTGTTTGTATGCTTCTCTTCAGTTGCATCATCTCTTTTTTCCCTGCAGAAATAACCACTAGCCCAAATGTTTTGTTTATAATATGTATATATATATATATATTTATTTATTATATTTTATATTTTTCCTTAGGATAGGTTCTTTGTAGGAGAATTTAATGATTGATATAAATGGAAGTTACATGTTTATCAGGGCTAGTTTCTTATATTGGTGGCTTATATTTCTCCTTCAGAAATTATCAGGCTTGACACACCCCGGTAAGCTGGACAGGCTAACAGATGAAAGAAAAATTTGCCTCATAAGCAAGTGTGCTCTGTGACAGCTCTCTGCAGTATGAGGATATTATGGATTAGGATTGAGAACCTTTATCACAGTGTTGGGGGAGTTTGTAATTTCCTCAGTTCTGTCTAGTCACAACACAAGTTTGAAGCAACAGACCAGCGTTACCGCCCTCTAATGGACCAGTGTTACAGGTCCATGTTACCGCTCAGTTTTACTTAGAAAGTAAAGGAAAAGACATCCTCGAGGCGTGGGGGCATGCCAACCCAAAAGACTTGAAGAGAAGGGAGGCCCCCTGACCCAATTTTGGCCCCTCTTTTTATATGTTTTTTTTCTCCTCCCCCTGAGCCTGCCTGCCCTGTGTAAATTGGGCTAGCCAGGAGTGCTGTTTGTTTTCTCTAAGGTCCTCATTCCAGTCCTCGGACCTTCCTTTGTTTTGTTTTCGTAGGCTTTTCCCTTCCTTGTCTTTTAGCCACCGCCATTCAGGACTCCTTTTTCCTATTCTAACTACCTAATAGAGATGATTCTGGTTTACCTGCATAAAGGTTACACACCCTCCTTCCGTTCCTTTCTCCATTCCCAATTGTTTTGATTTTAGCTTATTATTTGTATTTTGTTGTTTTAATCACTCGTTCATTTAAAGCAGGCAGTTGAACATATTGGTCTCTGTCTTCTGGAATAAGTGTCAGCATATTTATGTTCAACTTTACCTATCCCAAGGAATCAGATTGATCAGCCTGGTCACCTCAGGTTTGAAAAATGGAGAAATTAAAAAATTTGAAAATAATTGGCCAAGAATAGAACCAATAAGAATGTTTAGCTTTCAAGTCAGTGGTAAAAATTCCAGGATAGTATTTCTGATCACCTGAATCAGAATCAGTTAAGATATTTAGTAATTGAGAGATTCCTGGGTTCTACTTGAAACCTACCAAGTCATAACCTGTAAATATGGAGTCCAGGAATCTATAGTTTATTAAATACNTCAAGTCAGTGGTAAAAAGCCCAGGATAGTATTTCTGATCACCTGAATCAGAATCAGTTAAGATATTTAGTAATTGAGAGATTCCTGGATTCTACTTGACACCTACCAAGTCATAACCTCTAAATATGGAGTCCAGGAATCTACAGTTTATTAAATACCCTAGATGACTTTTCAGCACCCTAGAATTGAGAAGTTCTACCCTAGCAGGGGCAACAATTAAAGAAAAGTGATTTAGTAAATATTCCTATATTCTCTAGTGTGTTTATATTTATTTAGCACTGAGATGTGGGGTTTGGTGGTCACATACCAGTCCTTTCTGTGGAAACCCATTATGATGTATTTTGCTGAATGAGGGTGAAAAAAAAAGCTCTTTAGTCCACTAGTATTTCGAAATTTTAAAATGAGAGAATGAAGTCTAGGGATCACCATTTAATTATTTATATCAAGTTAGCAGTAGATTTTCATTGACCATGGCCAAGAATGAGATATATGATGGAACCAAGTGAAGACATTTTGCCTAAAGCTAAAAACAGGATTCAGTTTATAGAAAGAACACACATTCTATTTTCTTTCAATATTGAGTAGTGTTTTTGTCCATGACTTTGATACTCAAAATTGTTTTGCATGTAACCATTGTCCTGCTTAGCACTGGTTCTACAATAATCTTTGAAGCAGAACTCTTTATGGTTTTACCAAGTCTAGGGGTACTTATAAAAAAGAGAAGTGGGGGGGAAGTAGTTGTTGAAAAGAAAAGCTAAAAGACAAGAGTTGATGCTTTTGAGACAAGACAAGAATTCATGCTTTTAAACTGTGATGTTGGGGAAGACTCTTGAGAGTTGCAAGAAGATCCAACCAGTCCATCCTAAAGGAAATCAGTCCTGAATATTCTTTGGAAGGACTGATGCTGAGGCTGAAACTCCAGTACTTTAGCCACCTAATGCAAAGATTTGAAAAGATCCTGATGCCGGGAAAGATTGAAGGTGGAAGGAGAAGGGGACAACAGAGGATCGACTTGAAGGACATGGATGAGTTTGAGCAGGCTTCAGGAGTTGATGATGGACACGGAAGCCTGGCATGCTGCAGTCCATGGGGTTGCAAAGAGTCAGACAAGACCGAGTGACTGAACTGAACTGAACTGTCCACCTATGAACAGAAGAGATTAACACATGTCTTCCAAAGCCTGACCCTTCCCTGAGATGTTTTGCATGACTGAAGACCCTTCTTGCTCCTACCCTCTTCCTCTCTATTCTGCATTTTGACTTGAGTTTCTCATTGCTTCTCTCTCTGACTATATAAAAGAACCTGGCACCCAGACCCCCAGAAGATCGTTACTTTGAGACATTAGTCCACTGTCTCGTCGGTCAGCTGGCTTTCTGAATAAAGGCATTTTCCCTGCCTCAACATCTCATCTCTCGGATTCATTGGCCTGTTGTGTAGCGAGCAGAGCAAGCTTGGACTCAGTAACAGTGCTACTTTCTGGTTTTCATTATGTTTAGTTCAGTCTTTCTGCTTAAGCATATCCCCTGATTTAAAAAACCTTCAGAGATACAACTGAAGATAAATAGTAAAGCATTGTCAGTTAAGTACATTTCAATAAAACGTGTGTCTATATCTGTATCTATCTATCTATCTATAAGGTCTTCAGAGAAATAATAATTTCAACACCTAAACCTTCCCCAGGTTGATGATAAAAGAGGAAACATTTCCTCAAGTGTGACCTATTTACAAGCATCATAGGCCCCCACTCTGTCTGAGGAGGTGACAGTATTTTTAATCATAAGGAAATGGAAAGGTCTGAATTTAAAACTAGGATACATTGTCTCAAGACAGTGGAAATATAAGATTCATTGGCATATAAATACCATTAGAGGGAACTTGCCAGGTAGTCCAGTGGTTAAGAATTTGCCTTCAAAAGCAGGGTAAGAGGGTTCCCTGATGGGGAACTAAGATCCCACATCATTGTGTTTAGTCGATAATTTGTGTCTGACTCTTAGGCAACCCATCCCCACTGGGCTTCTCTGTCCATGGGATTTCCCAGACAAGAATATTGTAGTGTGTTGCCATTTCCTTCTCCAAGGGACCTTCCCCACACAAGGATGTTTCCTGCCTTGGCAGGTACATTCTTTACCACTGAGGCACCAGGGAAGCAAAAGATCCCNCCCACTGGGCTTCTCTGTCCATGGGATTTCCCAGACAAGAATATTGTAGTGTGTTGCCATTTCCTTCTCCAAGGGACCTTCCCCACACAAGGATGTTTCCTGCCTTGGCAGGTACATTCTTTACCACTGAGGCACCAGGGAAGCAAAAGATCCCACACTGCCTCTGGCTTAGAGTTGCCTCTAAGCCAACTGCAACTCGTGAAGGCCCTGTGCTCCAGAACCCATGAGCCTCAACTGCTGAGCCCATATGCCCTAGCTCCCGTGCTTTACAGTAGGAAAAGCCACTGCGATGAGAATACCACCACAGAGTGGCCACTGCTCGCTCTAACTAAGAAAGCCCACATGCAGCATCAGGGAACCCAAGGAACCAAAAATAAATAAAGATCTTAAAAAAAAATTAGAAACATGGACAAAACAGAATAATAATAATTGTGATGAAGATAAAGATAATGATGGT